>BQKZ01001991.1:21791-37253 GCA_036244855.1 Temnopleurus reevesii
CCCCCCCCCCCCCCCCCCCCCAATGGGATTAGGGTTAAAGTCAAGCCGTCATGATCGACATGACTTCCCCTCGCGGACGTGCATGGGCGGCGTGTTTTTTATTGGCAACAACAATATTTAAAAATGTCCTTACTTACGCACCTTGCCAAGCTCAGAAATTCGGTACACTTTGTACAACTTTCCAATCCTTCTTGTCATGGTGTGTAACTTTAATTTGTCCCCTCTTTGGCTTTCATTTTTTCTATAAAAAAATGCGGAACGCATACTTTTGCGACTGCCGAGCTGTGAGCTAACGAAATAAAGCTTGCTCGCTCGCTATTCCCGGTAAAAAAACTCTGATTTTTCTGTTCGGCAATCTTCACAATCTAAATGGCCGCGGACAGTTTGGCTCACAACCGAAAGTCATGTCGATCATGACGCCCTGACGATCATGACGCCCTGACTGTAACATTTTCAATCTGGAATTGTTGTGCTCTCATTGAATGAAAAAAATCAGATGAACAAACTATGAAAATTTTAGCAAAATCGGACACCCCGTTCAAAAGTTAGGAATTTTCAAAGCTACACTCAGAGATATGTCGATCCATATCGCTAGGAAGGATCTTTGCGGTCGGCAAATTCGGCGGAATCTGTGACGTCATGTCGGCCGACTCCTCATTCACTCTGTATACAAAATTTCATATCTTCTCCCATTTTTCGGAAAATTCAACAAATATGCCAATTTTTTGTTGGGGTATAGCATTTCTTTATCGATTCTGCATGAATTTGAGAAGAATCTTGTTGCAGTCTTACTCAAAATTTTATATTAATCAATGTTTTAAAATTCTATGTACAAAGTGAATGAGGAGTTGTCCGATATGACGTCACAGATTCCGTCGAATTTGCCGATCGCACGGATCCACATGAGCGACAGTGATCATCAAAACTCTGTTACTTTGAAAATTTGTAACTTTTGATCGGGTTGTCCGATTTCGCTCAAATTTTAACAGTTTGTTCATCCGATTTATCTTCATTCAATGAGAGCACGATAATTCCAGGGGTTGGATCCCCTTTAAACTTTTTTTTATACTTTTTTTTTCATTTCAAAATGATGAGATAAAACATATTTAGGCCTAGTACAAACGTATAAACCTAGGATAAACACTCTGGGAGTCGGGATTCTTGGTGAGCAATAGAAAAAAAGTTTACGAAAAACATTAAAGATAGTAATATTGTGTGGAAGCTAGAATTTCATCACCTACAGTGTAAAGAGATTGTTAATAATATTGTATTTGTTTTAGAAAATCTAAACTGTCAGATCCTAAATTATGCTCAATAAATGGTTGATAGTGAACATAAGCTAAGCTGTGAAAATTTTAAATCGATGTTTACTGCTCAAAAAGAGGTAAAAATTAGAAATATGACCTACATCTAGGCATACTTTGCAGGAAAATGTGTCTGTGGTACAATTCATTCAATTTTCATAGATATCTAGGTTGTGCCTGAATAACTTCCTTCTTTTTTTTTGCATTGTTTGTTGTTCTATTATCAGTCTGAATTTAAGAACATAGGTCAGACAGTTTGATTTCAGTGCAGTCGAGAAGACCTGGGTTGTGGTTCATAAAGCTGTGCGTAGATCTACGCATGATTGTACGATCGACCGGTGATCCTTTCTCGCACTCAATGATAAGTGCTGATGCTGGATGGCACTGAAGAAAGGATCACCAGTCGTTTGTAGAATCGTGTGTAGGTCTATGCACAGCGTTATGAAACAATCTTGAAGGATGCAAATACATGTAGAAAGGGCTCTGCCATGTGCCAAATTTTGGTCAAATGTCTGGAGAAACTTTATATCACCAGACATATGTAGATGATGGAAACGAAAAGAAGGACAGCTTGATTTGATGATTTTTTTTTAGATAACAAAGTTATAATGAAATGAAGATGTCTTTGATTTTGATTTTTATTCTTTTTCCAGATACCTGAAGGAGTGAAGATGGCATCAGTGGAGGATATTGTTGACTCTCTCCTCCAGGGTCAGCTTGACAAAGCTATGGATGACATCCATCAGATCCTAACGCAGACGGGAGAGGTGAGCGGCATCAATGAGTTAGGCATCCTGCTTCAAGAGGCGACAAGACAAGAAGAGCTTCATAAGGATCATATCAAGGATGTACTCAAAGGTAATAAGCTGGAAATAGGGTATCAATGGGGATGATGATGATGATGATGATGATGATGATGAGGATGGTAATTATGGTGATGATAGGGATGAGGAGGAGGAGGATGGTGATGAATACTGATGATGATGATGATACTAATTCTCATGGTGATGATGATGATGATGATGGTAATGATGATGATGATGATGATGATGATGATGATGATGATGGAGATGATGATGATGATCATCATGATGGTGATGATAGTGGTGGTGATGAACGGTATCTATGAGTTAGGCATCCTGCTTCAAGAGGCAACCAGACAAGAAGAGCTTCATAAGGATCATATCAAGGATATACTCAAAGGTAATAAGCTGGAATTAGGGTATCAATGGGGATGATGATGATGATGATGAATGATGAGGATGGTAATTATGGTGATGATAGGGATGAGGAGGAGGAGGATGGTGATGAATACTGATGATGATGATGATGATAATGATTCTCATGGTGATGATGAGGATGATGATGGTAATGATGATGATGATGATGATGATGATGATGATGATGGAGATGATGATGATCATCATCATGATGGTGATAGTGGTGGTGATGAACGGTATCTATGAGTTAGGCATCCTGCTTCAAGAGGCAACCAGACAAGAAGAGCTTCATAAGGATCATATCAAGGATATACTCAAAGGTAATAAGCTAGAATTAGGGTATCAATGATGAGTACAGTGGTTACATGTATGGTTAGGCTGAGGAGGAGGAGGATGATGATGATGACGATGATGATGACAATGATGTCGATGATGATGGTAGTGATGGTGATGATGATGATAGTTGATGGTGATGATTGTGAGGATGATGACGGTAAGGATGATGATGATGATGATCGATGATGAGGATGATGATGGTAAGGATGATGATGATGATGATCGATGAAGAGGATGATGATGATGATGATGATGATGATGATGATCGATGATGATAATGATGATGATGATGATAATGATGATGATGATGATGATGATCGATGATGATGATGATGATGATGATGATGATGATCGATGATGATAATGATGATGATCGATGATGATAATGATAATGATGGTAATGCTGAGGAAGATGATGTTGAAAATGAAGAAGAAGATGATCATAATCAATGACGGTGATGATGAAGAAGAAGATGATTGTGCTTACAATGTTGATTATAATGATGATTGATGATGAGAGATGATGATGCATTTTTCTCATTCTTTTCTTCTTCATCTTCTCATTTCTCTTCCTCTCAGCTTACATGTCTATGAAGGACAACATGCAGTCAGTAATAGCCCAGGACACGTCAGCCGACTCTATAGGTGCGGAGGTCACTCAACTCCAAGCTCAACATCAGAAGGCGTTAGAGACAACCAAGACGGCTGAACAACAATGCCAATATCCTTTTATATATTAACTATTTTTTAAGAAGACTAAGGGGGTGTTGTTCACATGTTGCAATTGATCGCAAGTTGCAGTTGATCGGAACGCGCCAATCCAAATCATTGTTTCATGCGTGTCTTGTTAAATGCGCATACCGTGCGCGAATGAAAATGCGTGTTACAATTGGCAAAGTTGCAGTTGATTGAAGTTGATTTTGAGCAACACCCCATAATATTATTAGTTAGGCCTCAGTCACATAGAAGCCCGGAAGCAACGTGATTGAACACAACTCTTTGAAAAGATCACAGCAAACTGCCTCCGAACATAGAGTCATGATGAATCATGTTGCTTCCAGGGCCTTATGTGACCGGGGCTCTATAATCAAAGGTGAAAAGTAAAATCATTCCCAGAATAGAAAGATTTTTCAAGGCAAGGAAGAACAAAATGAAAGTAAAAGAAAGAAATACATAAAATGTTAATCAAAACAATGAATCAAAATATTTTATGTAGGTTTTTTTCCATTAGAAATATCAAACATGTATTCCAAATGACTATAACATTTTGATGCTAGAAGTCCTTCATTTGCTTATTGTAAATATGACTTTTTAAGATTTTTTTTGTCATTTCTCACCACCTTCAGTTGAAGTTTGAGAACTGCAGATGGTGCTATTCATTTTTCATCATAAAGAGGTAATGTGAACCAGGTCACCCACTTCTGTTCACGCTGGCTAGGTTTTAGATTGACAAATCACATTTATTTTACATTTCCTTTTGAATACTTCCTGATGTTAATTATTTGTACACTGTTGTTTGTTACTTTGAAGAAAAATCAGCAATTTTCCGAAATGATAAATGTATCATGTGCATTAGCTTCCTAAACTGGAAGTCACCTTCTCAACCTCAACAGATCGATATTGAAGATATTGTGAGATATCATTTGATATTCCCTTTTGTCAATGGCTAGAATTGCATCCAAGATTATGAAGTATCTGAATTTCGGCAAAAAAAGAGCATTCTATTTAGGGTTAAATCTATTCAAACCCCTGGCTTTTTAGTGCTGGCATCACAGAAAAAAAAACATTTATTTTCAGTTGTCATGATGTACAGTTTTCCTTAATAAGTTGATTGTTTACAGCTTTGGAAGAGGAGAGAAATAGGATACATGCACATCAGGAAGAGCTGAGCCAAAAGAGAGAGATGGTGAAGGAAGATACTACACAGGTCCTCCCAAAAACAAGGTAAGCTTTTGTTTTTATTTAGTTATTATTAATAATAATAATAGTAATAGTAATAATAACAATGATAATAATAAACGGCTTTTATATAGCGCTTATCAACTCTTCATGAGAATTCCCTAAGCGCTGTACAATTGCAGCATTATTATCCTGGCTTTAGCCTTGCAGCTATTAGGCGCATAAGCTTTTCCAAAGAAGAAATTCCTACCAGGTACCCATCCATCTCGCCTGGGTTGAGTGGTAGCACAATGTGGATGAATTTCTTGTTGACGGAAATTAACGTGATGGATGGGAATCAAACCTATGACCCTCTGGTTGAAAGGCGAGAGTCAGAACCACTACACCATGGCGCCTCCTTATTATTATTTATTCAGCCATAAAAAAAAGTTTGCATCAGTAAAAATGACAAATGTATCACATTAAATGAAAACATGTATAGATATAAAAAGAAAAAGTGGAAAGAGGAGAAGGGAAGAAAATAAAGCAAGAAGTGGTGAATGCCCATCCATTGGCCAGAGTTTGCAAAAGTGAAGTTCTTCTATTACCCAGAGGCATGCAACCCTTATGAATGGCCATTAACAGAAATATTGCACAATACACAATTTATTTGCGGCAAATAAATTAAAACATCATTAAGGGAAGACGCATTACCAAACAAAAACAGAATATCGCAGGCAAGAAGGATTATTTCTAACTCTATTGCAAGTATCAAATTGATTGAGTATTCTACTTGGCTAGTAAACTATTTTTGTAAAAATTAATGTTAAAGCAATTATTGATTTCCTAGCAACTGCAAGTTCTGTGGATCGCAATTTTTGTGTTTATTTTAGCACGAACATAGTGAAATTGTCCTTATATTTAAAGGGGAAGCAACCCCTGGAATTGTCTTGTTCTCTTTGAATGAAGAAAAATATGATGAACAATGTTTCATAATTTGATCAAAATCAGACAATCCGTTCAAAAGTTATGAATTTTCAAACTCACAGAGATTTGACAATCATTGCCGCCCATGAGGATCTGTGCGATTGGCAACTTCAACGGAATCTGTGACATCAAGTCGGGCATCTCCTGATTCACTCTGGACAAAGAATTTTTTAAAAAGGAGGAGTTTTGAAATTTTCTATACGGAGTGAATGAGGAGTTGTCCGACATGACGTCACAGATTCTGTTGAAGTTGCCGATTGCACGCATCCCCATCAGTGATAGGGATCTTCAAACCTCTGTGATTTTGAAAATTCATAAGTTTTTTTTAATCGGTTGTCAGATTTTGGTCAAATTTTCAGTTTGTTCATCTGACTTTTCTTCATTCAATGAGAGCACGATAATTCCATAGGTTGATTTCCCTTTAATTTACATGTACATAGTATAGTGTGCCTGTCTATAGGGACCACCGGTTGTTAAAGAGCGCATTTCTGTCACCCTTATGGTATTTATTGACGTGGTCCGCCTTTTTTTTTTTTTAAAGCCCACTCTTTTTTTTAGATCCAATCATCATTAACTAGAACATGTGGTATATAATGAGACATACAACCTAACAGAATTACCTGTGTATGATATTAACAATATCAAGATACTGAATTGATTTAGAAAGGCATAATTTTTGTAAGGCATGTTTCTTGGTAGACAAGGCGGTGGAGGAAGTAAGATTAATACAGTCCAAACTCGTTCGTAAGAGAACCGGTATAATGAGTATTATTTTCATGGTCCCACCTCTTTGTATTTTATTGTATTTTGGTCCAGATAAGCAATGTTTCAATGTAAAGAGGCATTTCTGTTTGCGTTCTATGTGTACATGTAAATGTATATAGTGGAAACCCAGTATAATGAAGTGGTTTGGACCGTCAAAAACACCTTGCAATAACAGTACTCTTGTTATAGCAGGGTTAAAAAAGTAATTAAGAGCTGGGACCAGATTTTTATACCTCTTTATATGAGGAATTTTGTCATACCAGGGCCCTATTGCATAAAAAAATGTGTTTTCATGCAAGTCAGAAAATTTAACGCAAATCCATTTAATTTAATTTAATTTAATTTTCAGAGTTGCGTTTAAATGCAATTTATGCTGAGATTCTACTGTATTTTAATTATTCCTTTTATTCTTCTGCAGGTATAATGTGAGTTCATATAGCTGCATCACACGTATCATATGAGACTATGACTGCAAACTTTCGGCCTCAGATGTCCTTTAACCAATATATATATTGAATTTCTTAACTATTGTACATGCCCTTTAGTAATTTCTTTTATACTTCTACAGATATAATGTGAATTTGTATAGCTGCATCACCCGTATCAAATGGGACTATGACTGCAAATTTTTGACCTCAGATGTCCTTTAAGCAGTGTACAAATTGACATTTTTAACCTTAAATACCCTTTAATATGTAAGTTCTTTTTCTCCTTCTGCAGGTATAATGTAATTTTGTACAGCTGCATCACCCGTATCAAATGGGACTATGACAGACTGCAAATATTTGGCCTCAGATGTCCTTTAACCAATATATACAAATTGAATTTTTAAACTTACATGCCCTTTAATAAAGTTCTTTTTCTCCTTCTGCAGGTATAATGTGAGTTTGTATAGCTGCATCACCCGTATCAAATGGGACTATGACAGACTGCAAATTTTTGGCCTCAGATGGCCTTTAAGCAGTGTACAAATTGAAATTTTTAACCTTAAATCCCTTTAATATTTAAGTTCTTTTTCTCCTTCTGCAGGTATAATGTGAGTTTGTACAGCTGCATCACCCGTGTCAAATGGGACTACGACTGCAAACCTGAAGAAATCAAAGGATGTATCCTTTTAAATCAAGTTACCATTGAATTCTGTTCTTTCTCTCTATCTCTGAAGGACCCCCCCCCCCCCCAAAAAAAAAAGATTGTTTTGATGCCTCCAAATGCTATTTTTTTTCTAATGACATTGAGAAAATAAGACTTGGAAGGGATTAAAAAGCCAAAGGTTATCTAAAAATGATTTTCCTGGTTGTATTCCACATGTTTATTCATAATTTTGTAAAGGCCATTTTCAGATGATCGATCAGCTGTGGGTTTCCAAACAATTTTTTAGCTAGAAATAATCAAGGGTCATCATCTGTGACGTGTGTGACCAAAAAACGTTTTGACTTTTTCGGTACAAAATCTAATGTCGATGGGGGAAGTATTGTATTTTATGTATAGTTTGTTCAATATTCATGAAGAGTAACTCATTGCCTTTCATGTATTAAGCAATGACTCATCGCAGCTGGTCATCATGTTACGAATCATTGAAAATGAGTTTACTTAATGTTACTGAAGTGGATATTTCGTAGGGATCACACAAAATTCATGCCCATTCATCTTTGACTTGATGACAAATGATGATGTTGGAGTATTTGTTCCTTGAAATGCTAACTGCACCAGGCTAAAGCCAGAGTAATAATGCAAGGCACCTTGATTGCCCTGCAGAGTGGATATGTGCACTTTATCAAGTGCATCTAGTATTATTATTATTATTATTATTATTATTATGTGAAGATTCCTTGACTGAAACATTTCTTGCTATCAGATGTGAGCACATCAAAGGACGTCCGTCCGTTCTCCCTCGATCGCAAGCAACACTCCAAGTTCTTCACGACAAACTATTTATGGGACCTAGTTGAAGCTGCTATGTAAGGTAAATGGAGTAATAGCTGGTCTTTAAAGGGGCTTCCATCAATTCTCACTCTCGCTATCTTGCCCGTATTCCTAACTTTCGTTGTTATTTCTCTCAAGTTTGTCTTGATTTTAGTGTCAATATTGAATTTTCCATCAATTCTCTCCATCACTAATATGCATAAAGTACATGAATGCAGCTATTAACCTCTAGTTATGATTGGGGACCAATTCATTTATGGATGCCATAGTTTAACCCTATTTTAACTGGGCTTTTTCAGACCAAGTTTATACTGGGGGGGGGGGGGTAATTTGGCCCCCCCCCCCCCTTCAGATCTTGGCCGTGGATCTCGTAATCGCCGCGATATTTTGCACGCGCATAGTGTAGAGTGTAAACTACATGACTGTATAGTTTGATTTACCGAAAATTCATGATTCCTATTTTTAAACAATTATTTATGCAAATTTATGCATGAAATCTTAAATTCTGCTCTATTTCACTCATTGAAGCTCCTAGAAAGCTCATTTTCAGTATGAATATTCTCGACATCAATCCTCACAATATTACTTGGAAAAAAATTTGGTATGACAAGGTATTTCTTATGTTTTTTTATTGTTTTATGAATTTCTTATGTATTTCTTTGTTTTTTTTTACCTTTTGTTTTCCATTGTTTTTTGGATGAAACTTATTGCAGAACATTTTTGAAGCATATTTATGCTAAAATGAATTAATTTCAACCCATATTATTGAAAATAACTACATCTTTATGAATTCATTCTGAAATCACAATTTACATTGACTTTGTACACAAAATCACGTTTTTGACCGAATTTTGGTCTGACATTCATGTACAAAAAGTGGCGCGGTGACGTAACCATATGCCCGATTTTCACGAAAATAGTCTTAAAAGTTGCGCAAGACTTGAAAGAAAAAAGTCAGTGAGTTTAGCGCTGAAAAATTTTTGCGCGGCAGAGCAATCGCGAAATTTGTCAAGGGGGGGGTCTGATTTTTGTGAGCTGAAGCTTCATCCTCTTGCCCATATTCCTCATTTTTTTAGTTCTTTCTATCTTGTCTTGATTTTAGTGTCAATATTGAATTTTAAATCAATTCTCTCCATCCGGAATATGCATAAAGTACATGAATGCAGCAATCAAAACTCTAGTTTAATGATTAGAGACCAATTTATGTCAGGTTGCCATAGGTTAGCTTCAGCTCACAGAACTTGGAACGATCTGGTATTCATAAGCTGAAGCTTCATCCTCTTGCCCATATTCCTAATTTTTTTAGTTATTTCTATCTTGTCTTGATTTTAGTGTCAATATTGAATTTTCCATCAATTATCTCCATCACTAATATGCATAAAGTACATGAATGCAGCAATTAAAACTCTAGTTTAATGATTAGGGACCAATTTATTTCAGGTTGCCATAGCTTAGCTTCAGCTCGCAGAACTTGGAACGATCTGGTTGTTATAAGCTGATGCTTCATCGACTTGCCCATATTCCTAACTCTCAAAGTTATTTCTCTCTTGTCTTGAATATGGTGAATATTGTTCCAGTTTTCATTGTTTTCTTGTGGAGGCGCCGTGGTGTAGTGGTCATGACTCTCGCCTTTCAACCAGAGGGTCGTAGGTTCGAGTCCCACCCATGGCGTTAATTTCCTTCAGCAAGAAATTCATCCACATTGTGCTGCACTCAACCCAGGTAGGAATATTTATTCCTTGAAATTCCAAGTGCGCTGCATGGTGGCTGTCGGGCTAAAGCCAGGTAATAATGCTGCAATTGTAGAGCGCTTAGAGAATTCTTCATGAAGAGTTGATAAGCGCTATATAAAAGCCGTTCATTATTATTATTATTATTATTATTATTATTATTATTGTTATTTCTGTATTCTAACTAATCCCTATGATTGGTCACGATTGTGAAGCTGCCATGGTAATGCACCGGGAGTGATTGAGTCTGGGAAGTTGCAAAAAAAACCCTCGGGTAAAGCTACATCCGGGTACTTTGGCGCATTACCTATCAATATCTTATTTCCACAGCCCCAAACTATCTATGTGAAACTTTAGTGAAGTACGATCCGCTCCGAAATCTCAGATCGGCTCAGAAAAACGTCTTACAGTGCCCTAGCGTGCATACAAAGTTTTATGGAGAGCGGTCAGTCTCTCATGCTGCTCCGTCACTCTGGAACAATATCCCATCTCATTTAAAAAACTCACCCACAATATCGAAGTTTGAATCCTCCTTGAAAACCTATCTATTCAAAAAGCACTATAAATGACTTTGTCCCATTTGAATGGCATCTTTAATTTCCTACTTTTATCGCAATGGCAGTGATATGCGCTATATAAGCAACATGTTTATTTATTATTATATTTATTGGCGATACCGAGAAAATTTCTTCAATCGAAAAACAGCAGTCTAATACCCCATCCACGCTTTAGTACAGGAAACCACCATATAAATGCCAGCACCATTTTTCTAGCTGGGTGTTGTGGTGTGCGCCTGTAATCAAGCTGTCACAAAATTGGGGTTGGTTCATGCGCTGAATGTTCCATCCCCGGTTGTGCCTTTCGGATGATGCCGTTAAAGGGTTGGTCCTTTTTCTCTCTTCTTCTTGTGGTGTAAATATTCAAATTTGGATGATACACGCTGTAAAACTCAAATTCTCTCTCGCTGTCTCTCCCTAGCCATTTCAGACACCCGGAGGGTGTTTCATCAAGATTTGTCGCAGCGACAAGGAGTAATTTTCCGACAGTTCTCCTAGCAACTGTCAGCGATAGTGCTTTTCATCCAATCACAATCAAGGAATTTGTCAGCGCTGACTAATTGTCTCTGCAACAAATCTTGATAAAACACCCCCCTGTTATGAGGTATGTCATGCACTTCTCGACTATCGTTTTTAGGAATCAGATCCAACCCAACAATGCATATTAACAATTTTCAAGAGATTGAATCAATAAATGTATCTGCACCCATGTATGTGGTTTATTTTGCATGGAAGGGTGGAAAGTAAGGGGGGGGGGTATAAAAGTAAGATATAACAAACGACTCGCAGAAACGTGCATGCATTGTGAGCAGAATTGACAAAGACATGGGACAAAGTAAACAACCTCCATTCAAGCTTTAAAAAATAGGTAGATGGACACAAAAGAAATTTTCATCCTTCTCATTATGTGGAAAAATGTTGAACAAGAGTCACACCTTGGGCTTTCTTTTGTGATCATGAAGCTCTTGTGAATGCTAGAATGAAGTTGTTTATTTCATCCCAGTCCATTCTGCTCAAAGTAATGATACACCATAACATGTTACCACAAATTGCCAATTTGAATGAAACAATCACGAGTTACATCGTTGGAATATTCATAATGTTTGTATTTATTTACTCTTATTCATTATTTCCTAATACAGATGGTTGGAACCGAATCACAACAAGCACACCAGTGGACTTGTGGTTATGACACTCGTCTAGTTACCCGGAGGCCATGGGTTCTAATCCTGTCCAGATGCTGTGATTTTTTTCTCACAACACCTAGCCCTATTGCATAAAAAGTTGCGTTTAAACGCATGTCAGAAAATTTAACGCAACTCCATTTTCAACTAATCAGGAGCAGGTATGTCGGGCATGCGTTTAATTTTGCTTAAAGAGTCGCGTTTAAACGCAACTTTTTAAGCAATAGAGCCCAGGGCATCTAAAGAACGCAGCATTAGCTGTGTATTACATGGTTGGGTGAAGCTTAATTAAGATAATTTATTCATATTATATTGTCCCATTCACTTCAACCTATTTTGATCTGTTTTTCTGATATCTATTCTTTTAATCAATGCAATATTTGTTTGGTCCAAACTCTTCTCACCATTCTATATTTACCACTTTACGGCAAGACAATATGATCAGTCTACCACATATCTATTTTTTTGAGATTTGATAAGTATAACAGGTAGCCAAGTTTTGTTCACTTGCGCTTTATATACAGTGGAAACTCGCTATAAAGAGATCTGATGTTATGAAAAAATATCTGATATAAAAAGGTAACAAATGTGGTCCCAGCTCTTAATAACTTATTGTTTTTAACTCTGCTGTAAAGAGGTTACTGCTAACAACAAGATATTTTGATAGTCTCAAGCACCTCGTTATACTGAGTTTCCGCTGTGTTCATATAATGTAATAACAATAATGATAAAGATGGTTGCAGTTTATATAGCACACATGCCCACTCTCCGGACTGCTCAAGGCACTTTGCATTATTGCATAATGATACGATTTGTATGGTGCCAAATCCACTTTTCAAAAAAATGCTTAAGGCGCAATTTGTGGAAGGGAATTCCAAGTAGATAGCCCAGCATGTATGAACATTCATTCCCCCTACATAGTTTTGACTTTAGGGTCAATCAAGAGACTTTAGTTTTGGGAATGGAATGTTGGAGAAGGGATGTACTGGTGTACTCTACTCTGTTGAGTACAATTATACGTATTTCTTCCATTTGTTATTTTCAGCCATTACCATATATGGGAGTTTTGGGTATTTGTTCCAATTGCTGTTTATTTATTCATTTTGTGAGTGCTTTTGTATTCATAGAAATGTTTGGAGGTATATGTTCTCTGTTCAAGTGACCCCCCCCCCAAAAAAAAAAAAAAAAACATTGTTTGAATGCCCAAGAACGAAACCTCAGAAACAGTCATTTTCAGTAAAAGTAGAAATAAACATGTAAAATAAAACCTGCAAAGTCATTTTTAAACGGTAGGGCTTTTAAACCACGTAATAAGTCTTATTTTCTACTTGAAATTTTTTCAAAAAATTAAATTAGAAAACACTTTTTGTCATTTAATTTAATTATTTTTTTTTTCAATTTGAAAAATTCTTTCACAATTGAACATTTTCCATAATTATTTTTCAAAAGTAATATATGTATAATAAATTGGAACCATTCTTATAGAGTCATTTTCAAGAGTGTTTTAACCCCTTACTCTCTAAAAAAAAATCATGAATTAAGTGCGTTTTTATAAAATTTATTGTATAGCTCTTTTTTATTGTCTGAGATATTACTTGTAAATATTATAAGTGTGTAAACAAGTAAAACCAATGTATATATTTCTTTATTAAATATTCCATGTATAACAATAATTACATGTATGAATCTCTCTTTTCTTTAGAAATTTTTATCTAATAATGGAAATTAGTAGCACGAGGTCATATAGAATTGGTTGTTCTATGTCATGCAAATGGTAGATAATGGAGGTGGGGTTAATGGAAAAGAGATGGAGAGAGAAAGATAGTAATTGGAAGTATGCTATGTGTGTATCTATATGTGATTGTGTGTGTGTAGCTGTGTGTGTGACAGAGAGAGAGAGAGAGAGAGAGAGAGAGGTGGGTATGAAAGTTAGGGCTTTTGTTAAGTAGCATGGGATGAGCGAACAGGGGTGGGGTGGTGAGAGGGAAGGAGAGGAAGGGATCAGTTATAAGCAATTTGTTCATGCGAGTGTGCGTAAGTGTGTGTGCGTGTGCACAATAAATGAACAGCAAAACAGAGAAGGAGTGATAGAGAAGTCCTTCTCGTCCAGGGGCATGTAACTTACAGAGATACATTGATATTGCTATTCATTGTATCTCTTTTGTACACAGTTTGCCATAAACTTACGATTAGTATTTACCCTAAGTTCAATTGCATGTTTTATGTAACAGGCCCCTGGATTGTGTTTCATTAAGCTGTGCATAGATCTAAGAACGATTGGTGACCGTCTCGCACCCAATGATAACCGAAGAAAGGGACACCAGTCGCATGAGTAGATCTACCCACAACTTTTATGAAACAACGACAAAGCATTTATTAAAAAACTCTTCTTTCTTTTTCGTTTCAGTGTTGAATCAAAATCCTTGCCGGTGTTCTAACACTGCTTGTGTTCATTATGACACTAAGGGGGTGTTGCTCAAAATCAACTGCAGTTTTGCAAAGTGTAACGCGTATTTTCATTCGCCCATGGTATGCGCATTTAACACGACGCGCATAAAATAATGATTTTGATTGGCGCGTTCCGATCAACTGCAACTTGCAATCAATTGCAACTTCTGAGCAACACCCCACTAGTCGGTGTTAAATGAATACATTTATCTTTGCTTTGTATATACTATTAGGGTGGGGAACGAGGGGGAGAATAGGATTGGGTGTGAAATTAACACCTTGATTGTTGCTATGTATGAGGGTGGGGAGAGGGGGAACAGGATTCGGTGTTAAAATAAACATCTTAATTTCTGCTGTGTATGAGGATAGGAAGGGGGGGGGGGGGGGACAGTATTCAATATTGAATTAACACCTTGACTTTTGCTGTGTATGAGGGTTGGTATAGGGAGAACAGGATTCGGTGTTAAATTAACACCTTAGTTTTCGCTGGGTATGATGTTGGGGAAAGGGGGGGGGGGGGCAGTATTCGACATTAAATTAAAACCTTGACTTTTGCTGTGTATAAGGTTGGGGACGGGGAATAGGGTTCGGTGTTAAATTGACACTTTGAATTTTGCTGTGTATGGGGATTGGGAGGAGGAGAACGGGATTCAGTGTTAAATTAACACCTTGGTTTCTGCTGTGTATGAGGGTTGGGAGGTAGAACAGGATTCGGTGTTATATCAACACCTTGATTTTGCTGTGTATGAGGGTGGGGAGGGAGAGAACAGGATTCGGTGTCAAATTAACACTTTAGTTTTCGCTGGGTATGAGGGTTGGTAGGGAGAACAGTGATTCAGTGTTAAATTAACACCTAGAACTTTACTGTGTATGAAGGTTGGGAAGTGGATGGGCAAGGAATCGGTGTTATAAATTAACACCTTGATTGTTGCTGTGTATGAGGGTGGGGAGTGGGGAACAAGGCTCGGTGTTAAATTAACACTTTGATTTCTGCTGTTTATGAGGTGGGAGGGGAGAGAACAGGATTCGGTGTTAAATTAACACTTTGATTTCTGCTGTTTATGAGGTGGGAGGGGAGAGAACAGGATTCGGTGTTAAATTGACACTTTGATTTTTGCTGTGTAGGCCCT
>BQKZ01001991.1:55105-67703 GCA_036244855.1 Temnopleurus reevesii
CCCTCTCACGTGCTACTGGCATTTGTTGTATTTTACTAATCAATCGACAGATTAGAAACGCATTCCAATAAGTCATCGGAACTATATTAATTGATAAGTACTCTTACTACAATCATAAGCAATGTGAAGGTCGGTCATTGAAATATGTCTCTTATGTTAGGTGTAGTGGTTGACTCTCGCCTTTCAATCAGAGGGTTGCCGGTTCGAATCCCACCCATGGCGGTAATTTTCTTCGGCAAGAAATCCATCCACATTGTGCTGCACTCAACCCAGGTGAGGTGAATGGGTACCTGGCAGGAATACTTATTCGTTGAAATGCTGAGTGCGCTTGTGGTCGCCGGGCTAACGCCAGGGTAATAATACAAAGCGCGATATAGATAGTATCTATAATAATTATTATTATTATCATTACTGGCCCCTGCTCACATGCCGCTCGCATTTGTCATATTTCACGAATCAATCGACAGATTAGGAACGCATTCCGACAAGTCATCGGAACTATATTAATTGATAAGGGGTCTGTTACATAAACGGTGCAAGTGAACTTGCGATAGATATTAATCGTAAGTCTATGGCAAAATGTACACCAAAGGGATACGATTGATTGCAAATTTAATCGTATCTCTTTATGTTACAGACCCAAGTATTTAACTGCAATCATAAGCAATGTGAAGGTTGGTCATTGAATTATGCACTATGAACATTAAAGACGAATAAAGTGGGAAAATGTATCTCTTCTAAACTTGAAAAAAATTGTACAACGCACAATTAATTGAAAAGTACTCCGACTGCAATTATAAGCAATGTGAAGGTTGGTCATTGAATTATGCATTATGAGCATTACAGACGAATAGAGCGGACAAAAATATTTCTTATAGACCTGAAGAATTTGTTTAATGCAGAATCAATTAATAATTACTCTTACTGCAATCATGAGCAATGTGAAGGGTGGTCATTGAATTATGTACTATGAACATTACAGACGAACATAGTGGACAAAATTGTATCCCTTTTAAAACTTGGCATCGATTAATAAAAATATCGTGTCAAAATGCTTGCCTCGTGTCACATTAGTAATTTTCTTTCACACGTTTTGTTTTAAAAAAAACAGTGAAGGGAGAACTGTGTTTCTTCAAGAGATATGATTTAGGCAATTTCACGGCTTTGTCATGTCTGATAACCTTAAAGCGAAAGCATGTCTCGATAGAATTCTGTGCCACAGATACAATTTGGTTCATACGTATTAAATAGGCGGATTTACTAATAGATGCAAATGTTATGCATACCTCTAACACAAAGGTTGTTCTTGCCCGAGGCTTGCCCGACATAGCAACACGTAATGTATGTAAACTGGATTCCAAGTATTGAAGTCTTATTGTTATCAACCGGTCTATGAAATACCACGTAACTACGTTAAACGCACATACATTTGAATATATAAATAAACCCGCCTATGTCATGGAATAGACCACTTTCGTAATGTATTCAAATTTTATGCACACCCCTTTGTCAAACGCACAATGACAAACTATTTGTTCACCTGGTATAAAATAATTTCATGCGGCAGTTGTTGCTATGTTGGTCAAGCTACTATGTTTGTCCAACCTAACAACGTTAATGTATGCAAATAGCATTCTGATTATTATAATCTCATTATCCTTTAACAGGTGTATACATAGTTCATCTTGGGGCAAAAGTGAATAAATTTGAATACATTACGAAAGTGGTCTATTAAAACGAATAGTTTTCAAGAGATTCACCTTTTTAGGCGTAACTGACGTAACACCTTCATGGAATTACCCATTTGGAAGGATTAAATCGGGAATTACTTATTTGTCCGATTTCTTGTCTATTGCATGTTCATAGTGATGAAGGGAATGATTTGAAGACGTACCGTTGAAGTATAAACTTTTAACAGTCACAGGTGTTTCTCGTTGTTCTTTTTCACCATTGATCATATGATCAAAGCGCACTTCCTAGTAATTACACTATTAATATTTATTTGTCCATTTTTTTCATGAATACTCATAGTGATGAAGAGCATGATTTGAAGACGCGCTGTTGAAGTATGCACTTTGACAGACCCAGGTGTCTTTCATTCTCTCACAATAAGAAGCATACGTCTGAGGCGCATTTAGCAGTAAATGCACTATTACTCCACTNAAAATGCAGTATTTACATATTTGTACATATAAGATATGAATTTTATGTGGGGATATTCCATAGGAACATACACATAATATATTCTAGGGTTGTGAAAATAAAAGGAACATTTAGTGAGTTTATTTGATTTGACATCCAGCAAAAGCTGACCAAAAACCCAACGTATTAAAAAGATTAGGCTATAACTATTGCGATTTATAAAACTATAAACTACACTATAGACAATATCGTTTAATCAATCCATTTCAATCTTTCTTGCAGATAGTTATGAAGATTAATAAATGGATTATAGGCCTGTGTCTCATTCTTCCAGCGATTTCATTTGCTTATGGGCGTGGTAAGTGATGTATCTATATTTACTCTGAAAAATAATAATGTATTTTTGTCATGTTTGTATTTTTGGTCGTGATTGTTGATTTTTTTTTTTTTTTTTTTATCTTGAGATTTGTGGATTTGGATAAAGCCTCCAAACTTTTCAAATTATTTAGAGAATTCGTTGTTAACAACTCAATTATATTATCAAAGAATATGGGTTTGGTATATTCGAGCCATGTGCTTTGTTGTCATTGCTAACGCTATTTGGTATTTAATGCCTCCATCATGCGGTTGAATCTGGAAAACTTCTTTATGAAAGGCAGAGCAAATTTTTATCTCAATTTCTATATATTGTTTTTATCAAATGTGTATATAAAATTACGTAGTCCCAATAAGTAACGAGCCTGTTAATAATTACATGAAATAACATTCATGCACTTCGCATTTCACTATAAATCGCTTTTATGCTCTTGAAGATAATTAAACCTTACACTAATGTATTATGATGCGAAACCTCACAAGATATAATTAAGCTTTAGTTAAAATACGGTACAAAAAATTAGTAGCAGTTGGAAGTTCTGTATTTTCTTCAATTCTCACCAAAGGCAACGAAAGGAAATTAAGAACCATAGATGGCGCTATGCAATTTTCACCCCAAACAATGATGTGAGTCGGGATACTAGCTTGCGGCTACGGATAATCGTGCTCGTCTGTTCCACTTTGTCATAGTTCGAAAAATCAGTTTACTTTATACTTTATTTAAAATATCTACTGATATTAACTATTAATACCCCATGGTGTGTTTCTTTCATGCATTGCCATATACCTCCGATGATGTTTAAAGAAGAAAAATCGGCAATTTTCTGAAATGTTAGAAAAAAGCACGCGCATTAGCTTCCGAAACCGGAAGTCACCTTCCCAACCTCAATCTATCGATATCGACAGTATCTTGGAATATCGTTTTAAATCGCCTATTGTCGGTGGCGAGAATTCAAATTACCAAATAGTATGGGTTGTTTTTTCATTGGAAGGTAAGGGCATAAAGTCAACGTTAGAGGATGTCCTTCAGATATGAGAAACTAAAGATAATTACAGTACTAAAAGTTAACGACGATTTGAAACTATCCTTTACTTTAATTCAATTTCTTTATCAATTGTGGAATTAAATCGATTATTAAATCAAATGGTGTTTGCTTCATCGTGTAAAATTTATCCGAATGATTTGTTTTTTCTCCTTTAACATGTTTAACAGTTCGAGCAAATATCTATATTTGGCTAATTCTGAGTTATCCCTTTCGGGATATTTTCGAGCTTCACTAAACGTAAATCGCAGTAGCGGTCGTTGGATATATTCTAAGCTCAAGTCGCTTCTATTTATTTATTCAACACAAAAGTTAATTAAAGATTATTTCAAACAAAAATCACTCGGAGATTTGTCACGAGCAGTGAAAAGAAACAAAAACGAACATACGCGTACGCATGCGCGCGCGTTTGGCGTTGCATTGCGTTAGAATAGCCTGAAAATTCAGAGCGCATCCAAAAACCCCTCTTGTTATGGCACTTGCAAACAGGGATGATTTAAGGCAATTAGCACACGGTGTGTCGATCTGCAAAAAGGGTCTTCGAGAGGAAAGACTATTCATATTTTCGGATGACAAAAAGAAAATCGTTCCACCGTGTGCTACCTGTTAATCTAATAACAAGCTGTTTCAATCCCCATAGACTTGCGTGTAAACTGGAAGAAAGTTCGGGCCGGCGGGACTTCGGAATTAGCCTTTTTGAGCTAATATCATATTAGCTAAATCGGGATATTTGCTCGGACTGTTTAAAGGGAGGGACAAAAAGGTCAACGTTAGAGGGTGCCCTTCAGATATCAGAGTCAACACTGACCAGGGTACAGACGAAGCCAGTGTGGAATGGACTGGTAGCAATTCGTAGCAATTCGAACCCATGTATTTGCTCCCCTTGAAATTGATCCAAATCATTTGTTTCTTTTCTCCTTTAAAGGGAAGGACAAAAAGGTCAACGTTAGAGGTTGCCCTTCAGATATGAGAGTTAACACTGACCAGGGTACGGACGAGGCGAGTGTGGAATGGACTGAACCCAAGTTCATTGATCATGACGAACATAGAGTAGTACCTCTCCGATCGCACGCGCCAGGAGACAGGTAAGCATGCGCCCGACGTGTGGGATGGGGGCGCTATACTTGCTGAGGAGTGCGCCAGATGACCTTTTGTGTGCGTGCGTGCATGTGTGTGTGTGTGTGTGTGTGTGTGTGTGTGTGTGTGTGTTTATGTTCGTTTTATCATTGTCAGCACAGTCACTCGTCGGGGCGCCAAATTATTTCACTGCCGATAGGGGTGCCAAATTTTACCTCATGACCTAAGAAAGCAAAAGCCCCCGGTTTAATACGATTCCACACGCAGTGTAAACAATAAGCGCACCGGTGTGTACGAGAAAAACTACCCATAATGCAACCTGATACCGTAAAGGCACGTATCGTTGCTGCATGGAGACGAGGTTCATTAATTTTAGTAAAATAGAATTCTTGAATTTGATTGGATGAAAAGCATTCTCGATGACAGTTGCTATTCACTGGTATGCATAACTCGTGGTGGTAGAATCTGATTAGATGTAAGAACATTCAACACGATAAAAACTTTACTTCCGCAAAATTAAGTCGAACACCAATTCAATGCTCCTTTGTAATGCTATTTAAATCGTAATCGGCTTGGGATTGTTGGGTACGCACAGTTTAATTCACGGCGTTCGAAAAAAAGTTTATATCTTGTTAAATATATTTGCCTCTCAAAGTTCGAACCTTCCACCAACTTGTTTTATTTTGCTGCCAGCATTTGTCCTCTCCTGCGAACGTTCTCAAGTGTCGTGAAGTTGGTAATTTTCTTGCTATAGTTGTTGGTAATCCCGGCAATACAGTTCAATACTGTTTAATATTTTCACCTCTGTTTAGCTGCAAACTAAGTTTCTCCACATTTTGTGACCGTTTCCTTTCTCATATAGTTTCCCTGTTGGCCAAACAACTGTGAAATACACAGCGTTCTACATGGGTGCCAAAGCATTGTGTGTCTTCAACATCGTTGTACAAGGTATGTAGCGCCCTCTACAGAGTGTCTAACAATTTCATAATGGACCATAATGAAGACTATAAATGGAGAAAGTTAAAGGGTTGTCGTAGGGGGTGTGTATTATAATTTTGCACACATTAGGTTTGCACAATTTTAATGAAAATATAGGAAGTGGGGCTGCACCGTCCATGCTCGCAGTACCTGATTAGCAGACACAGGCAAAGATGGTCCGATATTTAAATCTGAGCATGTAGAACAAGGAATTTATAGCACAAATATTCATAATGTAATTTTTTCATCAACTTGTTTATAATTTTACGAAATAAGGCATGCATAGTGTGTTTGATTAAGTCTAGAATAGGATTTGCGAACATTTTCTCGCTATGCAGATTATTTAACGATATCAAAGGAAAATAGTAAAAAAAAAATTTAAAAAAAAGTTGATAGCTTTTTAAAGGGTCAGTTCGTAAATTAAACTATTGTGCTTCAAGAGATTTCACTAGAATAATTTATACTTTAGGGTGACTGGAGCAGCCTATTTGGTTAGTAAATCCATTAATTTTTCAAAGATCTCTTTTTTTCTATATACAAGATACGGAGCCTCCCACGTTCGCATCCTGCCCTACGAGCGTCATCACCACAACTGACCCCGGCGAGGCGTTTGCTTCCGGGGTAACATGGGTGGCGCCATCTGTGACAGACAACATCCGGGTCGTTGAGGTCCGTTCAAATCCACCAATAGGAACGCGTTTCCTACTGGGCGTGACGAAAGTGATGTATTGGGCTCTTGATGCGGAGGGAAACAAAGGAGAATGCAGGTTCAATGTTGTCGTTGAAGGTACAGAATTTTGAAATGTTGCGGAATATCTTTTTTGTTTAAATTATGAAGATTCCCGTTTTTAAATGCCATGTAGGCCACGCAGGCCTTCTGCAAAAATCTGTTTTAAAACAATGTCTAAAAGAAGTTAAAATCCTTGCGGAACAAAACTCATTACAACTGTGATAATACTTTGGTGTTAATCATATTTTTATTCAGCTCATTCAAATAGTGGGCGTTAGATGAACACCCAGGAAATAGAAGAGTATACTTCATGTAAAGAAATGTTCACAAGTCGTTCTCTACTAATGTCAATTTATTGACCGTGCTTAAATTCAATCAAAATCTTAATGTCTTAAAACTGTTATATGTAATATTTTACCAGCATGATACGCAGGGAAAATCAGCCACTGATATATTTACACATGTCCGATACTCGGCTAAAGACAGGTCAGGAATCATCGGTTAAATAGTCGTCATCATTTGGTGGCCTATTTTTTTGCCTCTACTAGACAGGGACGACCTCATCCTAGTCCTCGGGAAGTACCATCCAAATTGATCGCAAATTTTCGGAACAACTCGGAGCAGATCGGGATACATCGGGACATGTTCGTTGTATTACAATCATTTTGTGATTTTACCTTCTTTTACGTAGACAGGGAAAACCCCATTTATCGAGAACTGCCCATCCAAATTGATCGGCAAAGACCAGGAAATGCTCGTTACATTTTCAGTCATTTGATTTTTTTCAATTGTCTTTTTTAAATTCCCTTAGACAGGGAGAATCCCATCATCGAGAACTGCCCATCCAACATGGTAGTCAACGCCAGCCCAAAGGAGACTCTTCGGAGTATAAATTGGACCGAACCTGCTGCTCGGGACAACGCCAATGTCGCTCGGGTAACTTCGACGCATCGGAATGGGTCGTTGTTTCCACTCGGCACGACACACGTCCGATACACGGCCGAAGACTACTCAGGAAACACTGGAACCTGTTCGTTCTTCGTAACATTGAGGGGTAAGAAAATATATTTATCTTCACAGAATGCCAATGTCGCTCGGGTAACTTCGACGCATCGGAACGGATCGTTGTCTCCACTCGGCACGACCCACGTCCGATACACGGCCGAAGACTTCCTAATAAACATCGGGACATGTTCGTTCTGTGTAAAATTACGGGGTAAGAAAATATATTTACTATTACGGAATGCCAATGTCGCTCGGGTAACTTCGACTCATGAGAACAGATCGTTGTTTCCTCTCGGCACGACGCACGTCCGATACACGGCCGAAGACTACTCGGGAAACATCGGGACCTGTTCGTTCTTTGTAACATTAAGGGGTAAGAAATCACGGAACTTGCGAATATATAGAGGTGTATCTATTAAGAGCAACTTGACCAATGGTTGACCCTTTATAAACTGTCACTTTGAGTTTTAATCGGATTTGAAACATTACATAAAAGAAATCAAACACCAATTTTTTTTTATGTACACCTATACCGTGTTTGATAGACGCAAAATTCTGTAAAACTATTCGTGGTAACTTAGTCAAAGTTTCATTAATCCTTTTATCATTGTAATCTGATACTCCCTGTGCAGAATCTACAGGAATTACATAATTCAATGGGTTAAGGAAATACCCCTGTTGGTGATGAAACCGGCTGACTGGTTTTAATTCGAGCCATCTAACTCTGAACTTAAGACGCTCACGTTGATGAGTGAAATATAAAAAAAATAATCAGACGGATGATAATCACTGCCATTGCATCTCTATGCGCTTAAAGAAAGGAAAAATAGGAGATTGAAGATGCCATTCAATTGGGACTAAGTCATTTAGTCCCTTCTGCTCACAGTGAAAGTAACCTTGCTATCACTACTCCTTCCACTCTTTTCTTAGTCAGGGTGCCAAAGGAGCGAATATTCATCCGTAACTTCACGACCACATCGATCGACATCGCCTGGCCGGAGACCACGGACGCGATGGCATCCAGCTACCTGATCTACGTATGGCCTTCTGGAGGTACGACGCCCTCTGCGTCGAACCACTTATACCATGGTATCAACAGGGTTGAGAGCTTTGCGTCTAGGAGACTCGGCCCGCTGCAGGTCGGTGTGGAGTATGATGTGAAGGTGGTGGTGACGGGTGCGAAACACGTGATGACAACCAGACAGAGAACAAGTAAGGCTTCTTATTGTTTTAGTTGTATTCAGGCAATGCCACCTATATCGTGGTATCAACAGGGTGGAGAGCTTTGTGTCTAGGAGACTCGGTCCGCTGCAGGTCGGCGTGGAGTATGATGTGAGGGTGGTGGTGAAGGTGGTGGTGACCGGTGCGAAACACGTGATGACAACCAGACAAAGAACGAGTAAGATTTTTTAAATAATATCAGTAAAGCTGTCGATCTTAATGTTGCATCAAGGGACTGGCTGAAAGACTTTCAAGCCTGTATGCGCATTCATCACAAGGGCAAAACGATGTGGAATGTCTGAATCTAAATTTGTATTAGTTATTTGAAAAAAAGAAGAAAATTGTGCGATGTAAACACTAATTCAGATTGTCTACAACCTACAG
The DNA here is from genome assembly GCA_036244855.1 of Temnopleurus reevesii. NCBI lineage: Eukaryota > Metazoa > Echinodermata > Echinoidea > Temnopleuroida > Temnopleuridae > Temnopleurus > Temnopleurus reevesii. Next base: position 64,061 of record BQKZ01001991.1, read on the forward strand.
AATTTTAAATATAGTTCATTGACTTGACCTACAGTTTCACAGTGTGCGTCCCCACCCCCTTCTTTTTGGAGGGGGATTGTTAGTCAACCATTGGTAAGTGATGACGTTTTGGAGATATATTTAAAGTTTTTCCTTCAGCTCGGCGGCGGAATCTAATAATGTACAATTTGTGTGTGCCTTGCCTTTTTTGCTTGTCTGACATTTTTTCGCCCTCCCCCCCCCCCCCCCCCCCCCCCCCCGTTCAAGTGCAAGCATTGCTACACGACTGATGACCTCAAATAAAGTATAAGCTTGCTTCCTGATTTTTTTATATGGCTAACAGAATCAATTCTAATCTTTTGTAAAAGGAAAGTACTGCTGTAAACTACTAGTTTCATATCTACTATAGATCTGGAACCTGTAATATAAAAAAATTGCAATCAACTGCAAACTTTAGTCAATGATGTTCCATAGACCTACGATTGATATCGATCATAGGGCTGATGGGCAATCTATTTGTTACGAGTCCTGTATAAATAGGTCTCGGCCCAATTTGCATCTTATATATGAGTTTCTAAAATCGTTGTTTCTGATCAACAGTCGAACACCAAATCAATCCATGATTTATATTTCATCATTTTATCATCGAGAAGGGGACTTGTACAAAGTGGCCTTCGCACTGCACGTAAACTTCCTTAGGACTGTTATAGTTTTTGAACCTTAAGGTTTCGGCTAGACACTCAAAAGCTTGTCGGGTCCCCGTCTCCATTGAAAATAGGTCTGACATTGGCATATCGCTACTCACGATCAACCAACACCTTATCAATGTCTATCTCTGAAAGATCTCAATTACAGCTCATCGTTCTAATCCCCAAATAATATATCACTTCTCCCAATTGTCATTTCGTAGGACCTGCTCCACCAAAGAACATCTCCATCATACCGCATTCCGTCACACCGGTCTCCTTCGAGCTGCATTGGAAACCTGGCAACGGATCCTACCGGAGTCATCAGATCGCGGTCCGATTGCTGTCCGATCAAAGTATTGCCTTCGAGAAGTCCGTTGAGAAGAGTTCTAACTCGCTGCGTGTGACCGGCCTACAACCGAATACCGGTTACTCTGTTTCTGTTCGGACCGTGAGCGGTTACTCATCTGACATGACCGAGAGCGAGGAAATATACGTTTTTGTTCAAACAGGTAAGATGACGGAGCTAGGTTCTGAAATCTTAAAGGTTTTTTTAGGCCAAAGAAAATACTTTTACATCTAGTATTTCAAATACGACAATACCGTATAGACATTCCATAATAATAAAACAGTGTTTGGTTCAAAGAAATATTTAATCTTCAAAGCTGATCAAATTTCATTATGATAAACGAATTGTTGGAAGACTAATTCCCGCGTCGTTAAATCGAAATAATTAACCAACCAACCAACCGACAATGTGACGCACACACAAAAGAACGGAACTTAATTTGGACGCACAGATCCTAATTCGTTCTTGAACGATTGATTGAACGAATCATGACGACAAAAAATCATTTATATCAATAAGATGAACGTTTATTTTCTCTCCGTATGTACAGTGCCGTGAGCTTTGTTATTCACGAACATGCTTCGAGCGCTTTAAATAAAGTCACTACATGTGACGAAACTATATGTCATCCTTTTCCCTCTTTTCATCACTTGTCTTAGCCCAAATGCCACTATCCGGAATTCTAGTCCGTGAGATGACAGCGAACACGATCACCATCATAGGCAATTCAAACTCCTACGATTACGACAATGGCAACGACGATGACATGGATGGAGTCAGCCTCTTCGATCCTCGACAGATGACGTCACAGAACGATGATGCGCACATTGTATTTATCTACTCTGACAAGGGCGATTTATTCACGGATGTAGTCTTTAATCAAGACGTCTGGAGTTATACATTTCGCGATTTGGATCCGGTCACGAGTTACACGATTAGGGTCGTGAACAATCAAAATGGCGTGGCGTATGTGGCGAATTCAACTACAAGTGAGTTACTTTTGTGTCATGCAGGCATGCATTTTCAACAATAGGCGGGTTTACTAATAGATGTAAATTTCATGCGTACTCTAAAAATAAATGTTGTTTTTGACAACCCAAAAGATTGCCCGAGGCTTGCCCGACGTAATAACAAGTGATGTATGCAAACTTGATTAAAAGTATTGTAGTTGAATTGTTGCTAACAGGTTTGAGAAACACCACGTAATTATAGTTTGCAAAGAAGGAGTACATAAATTGGAATATATTAGAAACCCCGCCTATTAAGGTAAAAATTAAGAGATGAGTGAAACTTATAATTTGATTTAGGTGATTTGAAATGTAAATTTGTATCTCCCCATGTTCAAAGGGACCTTTGTAATCGGTCATGCATCATTGTGGGGGTAATATTGGTTACCCCAAAATACTGCCAAATAGACAAATACCCCGTTAATTTCCCCCAGTTAGTAATCATTTTACGTCTTCGTTTTCATTTCATAAAGAGAGGCAGGTCTTTAAATCTATTCATATATTTTCGCTTATCTTGTTTCATCCGATTTTTATTGTAGTTCGGAAGGTGGACGGAGTTATCATTGTTATATACCCGTCTCGCGAATGCATTGTGCCACTTTTGCAACGCCATGTTCTGTGAACGCAAATCGTTTTGTATTGCGGTACATAATTCTGATTTTTATTTTATTAAGAGATGGTAATTCTTCAAAAGTTTCAAATCCGTGATGCAATTTTCTTGTTTATTTTTTTTTCCAGAACCTGCACCAGTTACCGATCTATTCATATCAGCCATCGATCATTCCTCAGCAACCGTCCAATGGGCGCACGCGATGGGATCACGTGACCGCTACGAGATCACACTCAGCCCTACACCGAAATCCACGCATCGGACTATGCCGATTAGAACCAGAAATGACGTCATCACGTTCGCGGATCTCGAGGCGGGAACGACGTACGAAATGCGGATTGTTACAAGAAAGGGGTCATCTTCCAGCGAAGAAAGATATCTGAAGATAACACCGGGGGTTGATCAGCCGATGTCGATTCACTCAGCGAGAGGTGATTTTATTCCCTTATCAAAATAGCTTAAAAATTGCATATTTCCACCAATTGAATACTGAGTGATTGACGGCAAATACATGTATTCTAAGAGATGGAAATCAAGTACACACGTCCGGAAACCAAACATCACTGGTAAACTCATTTTAAAATAGACTCATCTATATTTAGAAAAAACCTTTACAAATATATTTATCGAGCAAAATTCTGATTCAGTCGCAAACATCATGATTTCCATAAATATAATCATTTGATAAAGTGAACTTATCTAAATTATCTGGTCTCAGGCTTGCCATAGCCCGAGACATTTTTATTTGATGTCAATTTTGTGTCCTCTTTATTCGATGTGAATGTGCTGGACACTTTAGATAAAAAGGAACGGGGCGACGATAAGCGATAGCTGGCTGGCACGAACTGACTAAAAGGGGGGAGGGTGGGTTCCAACACCCACCTCGGGTTCAATGTTCCCTGTATGCACGCATATTTCTTTATTTCTGTTTCCAATACTAACCGTAACGAGAAGAAATATATGTAAACTTGACAATCATCGAATGATTTCTGCAAACTTTAGATGAAGTGCT
>BQKZ01001992.1:28413-43986 GCA_036244855.1 Temnopleurus reevesii
GGGGCGGAAAACACGGGCGGGCGGGCGAGGGCAAACAAACGTTTTTTTTTTTTTGGCCTAAGTGTGTGAGTGTGGAGGGAAATTGAAATTTTGAGAGTAAATGAAATACAAACTGGCTGCCATAAATTTCCTCTACCCAATTATGATAGTACATCTAGTAATGAAAAATACCCCAAACCAAAAATGATGTTGATGACTGCTTCAATGGCAGTAGGCCAGTTTACTAAATTGATGCAAATTAATACATGTTTATTGCTACTGAACAGAGTTGCTGGTCATTATGTTTAACCCGTCAATCAAATGTATGCAAGATTTCCGGGTATCAAGAACGACATCTGTACACAGACCATGCAAAATATTTGCATCTCTTAGTATTATCAATACTGCTTATTGTATTGAAAATGACAATGACTTATGTCATGATAATGATATTACTCAAGGAAAACAAAAAAGAAAAATCATTTCCACACACGTATATAATTTCCCATCACAAATACACTTTATTTGAGTTTTTCAGCACCATACACAAATATGACATCATCAATGGTTTATATGAACCAGTATACAGCATAGAAATACAGGAATGTCACATGAACACAAAGGAATTCCCCGCATAGCGACAGAAACAATGGCATATTATTATGAAGAGTGTTGATTCTCTAGCACTCATTCCAATATGATTGTAATTATGACGGTGTGCTGCAATATTTCTGTGTCTGTACGATGGTTAATGATATTGACATGAAAAAAAATAGAATAATATTTAACTTTTATGTACACTGAACGAATCTGATCATATGTAACATACAGCTTAAATTTTTAGCTTCTTGGCATTTATACGTAGGAGGTAGACCCATTCTACTTTCAAATTTGTCTTTTTGGTAAAACAAGGTGGTTAGTACATTTCACTATTTTAATTAATATTTTGATAAGTTATGAATATCCACATTCCAGAAAACCAATTTAAACTATGTGGACCGTATTCCGATAACGAGATTTAACTTAACCAAGGCCTGTAAGTCACTGTAATTTAGACCTTTTGTTGGACATTTAAATATCCCAAATATAAATAACAATTGTTTAGTCGCAGGTTTATAAATTAAACCTGCTGTTCAGAATACGAGCCTGGAAATAAGTTTTGAGAAAACTTCTTGAAACATATTAACATTCTACAACAATGGACTGAATTTGGCTATCATTTGGTCTATAGCAAAGATTTCTTAATATTTCTGTGATATGATAAATCACATCTTCTGGCAAAATCTGATTATCATAGTAAATAGTACAATCAAAGTAACCATGAACCATTTGTAAGAAATACTGTCTTACTATTTCAATTTTTGGTGGAGGACTTGAAAATATAATACTGTCCAACTCGTTATAAACCGTGATATAACGAGATCTCGTCATAACAAGGTAGTTTTCCTGGTTCCATCTCTTTGTATCTTATTGTATTTGGCCCTGATATAACAAGGTTTCTATAGAAAGAGATAATTTATCTAGTCCCAAGGACCTCATTAGAACGAGGTTTGACTGTATTTGAAATCTAATATCTTTCAGAGAGATGGTAGCGGAAAAGGATTTAGAAACATTACTACGTTCTGCTTTATATAATATACCCCAAACTGTTAATCTTTCGAGTAAAGACAAAAGTTGTCAAATGTATCATTTTCCACAAATAGTAAAAGAAGGCATACAGACACATAGGCACATATATATAGTAGGGAAGAACCAATTTCTTTGATACATAGCTTCCATATCAATACATAATAAGTCACTTATATTCTAAAACTAGAATAGAAAAAGAAGGGAGTTACAGCATTTTTTCATCATATAAATGAGAAAACCCATCACTGCGAGCAGAAGGAACAAAATAAATGCGACAAAACAATTATGGCTCAAAGCAAACAAAGATGCAATTATCTGCTGTGTTCATGAAGCTATATTGTGAAGGCTTGCATGGAAGTTATTCACTTTGTGTAATAGAGCACTTTTGTAATTTATTCACATTTTATGCATGCTTCTTTGTCAAACGCACAATGAGAAACTATTTGGTGACCTGATATGAAATAATTGTGTATCAATAGAATGAATGTCGATACCACACAGTGGTTGGTGATAGGTTGGTCAAGCTGCAATGCTTGACCAAAGTAGCAACGTTACTGTATGCGAGAAGCATTCTGACTATTGCAATCGCTTTATATTTTGCCAACTGAATACATAGTTCGTCCTGGGGCAAACATGAATAAATTCGAATACATTTCAAAAGTGCTCTACTCATTGGAGGCGCCGTGGTGTAGTGGTCATGACTCTCGCCTTTCAACCAGAGGGTCGTAGGTTCGAGTCCCACGCATGGCGTTAATTTCCTTCAGCAAGAAATTCATCCACATTGTGCTGCACTCAACCCAGGTGAGGTCAATGGGTACCTGGTAGGAATATTTATTTCTTGAAACACCAAGTGCGCTAATAAAGTGGCTTCCGGGCTAAAGCCAGGGTAATAATGCTGCAATTGTAGAGTGCTTAGAATTGATAAGCGCTATAAAAGCCATTCATTATTATTATTATTGTCCATTCTGCTCAAAGTGCTTGCTCTGTGTTGAGAACCAAGATATCAGTAACTCACTAAACACAAACTAAATATCAAAAAGTTCCAACATAAACAAGGGCAAAATTTGGCATTTTATAGGTTTCCAATTCAATTCAATTTTGCTAATTCAATATTTTCTTTCTTGATAAAGGACAACTTCTCATGCACAGAATTTGATGAAAATTTCAGAATGTATTTTTTGTGTATTCCTTTTTATCATGCTTTAATCAAATCTTGGAAATAATTTTGTATATGCCCGATGAAGCAAAATATTGCTATAACCAAGAGAGGGCGCTAAATACGATTTAACGGTCAAATTCAAATTTTCAAACGAATTAGCTCGTAGAAAAATATGTTATGGTCGTAAAATGTGTATAAAAATTACATGTTATGGTAAATATCCCCAAAATTCACATTTCTTAATCTTTACCAAAACTATACTTGGGCTTTAAAACTACAAGTCCATGGCAGTGTTTCACCAAATCGTTATTTAAGTTACCCACAACTAGACTGGACTATGTTAACGAGTGTAATAGGCGTAAGATTCTCAGTCATGCGTAAAGTTATTCTTAGAATCTTTCTTAACTTGGTGAAACACCACACAGAATGAAGTTTCCACAGGAGAATTTATTCTTCTATTCCGCATTAGTTGTGATGCGATGTGAGGTGAGATATATTCCTATTTTTTTACATTAAAAGATTAAATAAAATATAATAGAATTAGTTATTTCATTTTAAACATTTCCAAATAGTCCCTTTTGCCGAACAGAATATGAGTGCAATATTGTTCGCTTTGTTAAATTGACTACTCAACCCAAGAATATAGTAAAAATATAAATATACATTATTACAGAAACAATCATAATAATAGATTAAGTGAAGGTATATGGATAATTCCATAAAAATTATGCATTGAACGAAGCTCACAGAATCTTTCATGCTCGTTTTGTAAAGCCCCAGTCGCACAGAAGCCTGGAATTAACACTATTCATCACAATTTTGTGTTGATTCCTTGTTCAGAAGCTCACACTGTGAACTGAACAAAGAGTCATGTTCAATCATGTTGCTTCCCGGTTTCTGTGTGACTGGGGCCTTAGCTGGGAAACAACAAACTATGGGTAAACCCTCTGTTTGAAAATCATACTACCTTTAGAATGAGGGGTTGGAAAATTATTTCATGTTTTTTAAATATTGCACTTGAAGAATTTTTATCAATAAATGACTAAGTTAAAAAAAGTTTAATTCAAACTGCCTGAAGACTATACATTTAATACAATTAAAATAACAGATTTCGCTGTTACTGAAATACTGTAGGTATGTGTGGAGCATAACATTATTGTAAGCAAAATACAAATAAGATCGACTAATATCAATAAGATTAACTATCAATGCAGTACAATACACCTATAACAGATAATACTACATTCAGTAATAGAGATATTTGATGATCACAATAAATTTCTATCATATTTTAATTAGAAATGAATCAAAGATTACCACAAGTATATTTTCTACATCTGTGCTTTTACATAGATCTAGACCAATACATTATCCTTTGTATTTACACAATACTTGACTACTCTGCTGTGCGCAAACTCAAACAATATTTTCTATAGCACACATGCTTGTCTATGATTAAAGACTTGATTGATGCCAGCAAAATCAGACGAACAGATCTAAAAAAAAAAAAAAAAAGTTTGAAGTAAATCCGATAAGAAATTATGAATATTTAAATAATAACGATTGAACAGTGGTTTTCATAAATCACTTTACGGCATACGGCACAACATGTGGTTTTTGGTCATGTGTCATGACATGTATCATGCACTTCCTGTCATTAAACATATCATAACTTATTGTTTTTAAGAATCTATTTTAATCCATTAATGCTCATTTATTTCAAATCTTTAAAAGGTTGAATTAATAAATGCATCTGTACCCATGTACATATCGACGAAAAAATGTTTTTTTGCATCAGTCATTGAAAAAGTGGGATTTTTCCAACAATAAGATGTAATAAATTGCTTGCAGAAAAGTACATGAACTACGTCATATCACATGACACGACGTTGCCAATTTGCATGACAAACAACTATTGAGTTATCACTTTGAAATATTCATAACTTTCTTATTTATGGTCCGGTTTGCTTCAAACTTTTCTCTATCTCTTTGCCTGGTTTTCTACTCTTCATCAAAGCAAGAATTTTCTGGCACAGCCCGAGTCTTTAATCATACTAGTTGGCAAGTCTTCCACCCGTTACAAATAAAAATACTAGTAAGTACATCACTCATGTTCCTAAGTTATATCTTTTAAACTATAAACAAACATAAAAAAAAATATTCTTTACCTGATTCTATTCATCACTCACAAAACATTTTATATATGACAAACGACATTGTATATATCATATACCGGTAATATATAAGTAGAAATATCTACAATATGAAGAATACAAAACTCCACACCTCCTCATCAGGGCTTCCTAGGAGCCAAGGAATCACATCAAACATTTCACTTTCTTCACATCATTATTGCACACTATCGTGAAAAGAAATCACCTCTATTTTCCACTATGCAAAATGATACAGAGGTAATAATTTGACAGCTGAAGAAATACATTTTTAGAAATCCATTGCAGTCCTACCTGGAAAATCAATGTTTTGAACAGCCAGCTCTCATTCAAGATGATTTTAGCATCCTCACTCAAAATAATATCTTCTTGTTTCAATTCGATAGGACATAAGCGGTGTGATTTTTTTTCCATTATGGGATCAATTCCGCAGTGAAAATAAAGACCTCCCCATCGTATTCAGAGACCGAATGCCTACAGCCTGATCTACTGTGCAGTATATAGTGTCAATGTAATATAGGAATTTACTTACAAAGAAAACTAGATTAAGCTTTATAGCGACACTTGAATATTGACATACAACAAAAATATGAAACATATCTATCGCTACAAAGTACAATGTTTTTTTTATGTAGCATCTAGAAGTAATTAGGGCTGTAAAGTGAAATACATATATGGCTAAATTAAAGATGTTGAGATGGTTTGCATTCATAAAGCGCTGTTTATAAACGCAAATAAAAAATAAATATTTTTATACATTTTTTTTACATAACATTTAGAAGTAATTAGGGCTGTATTAGTGAAATACATTTATGGTAAACTGAAAGATTTTGAGATGTTTTTCATTCATGATTCGCTGTTTATAAATGCAATTAAAAAATAAACATGAGAAATATAAAGCGAATCATAAATCTTGAGAGTTTTAGATTTATCCTTAGTTGCAATTAAATCCCAATCATACATGAGAAATATCAGGTAATTTTATATTTGGAGAAGTTTAAATTCATTTTGAGTTGCCCTTCATGATGAAAATGAAAAAGATTGAAATTTGGAGATGTATCACATTAATTTTGAGGTATATTGAGGCAAATAAAACTCTATTAATGTTGCCAGAAATGAATCTTAACATAGCTGCCAACATGAGACAGTGGAAATGAATAATCTTCACAAATTATACATTAAAATGTATGGTACTTATGTTGTCAAAATAAGTAATCTCTTGTGAATTTTACACAAAACCTTACATATTTATACAAAAAATGAGTAATAATTACTAAAAAAAATTAGTAGCAGTTGGCAGCTCTGTCTTCATCATTTCTTCATGACATCCATTGAGTTATTACAAGAGGAATAAATCAAATATCTGTGCATGAGATGCTCTTTTGGGGCATTATAGTTTATTTTTTAATTCAATATTTTGCCAAGTTTAAAGGCTAAGAGTGGAAAGTTAAGATTCGCTGATTTCATGAATTATAACAGTCTTGTTATTCACATTCATATAACTAAATTTGATCTTATATAACTAAATTTGATCTTATTTGAGTACTTGGAATGAATTCTACCTTTGTTCACTAAAAATTTAGCTTTGGGCAACTCTAGATTATTGCCAAATAATCAATTAACCCTTTTTTTAAATTAATCCTCTGGCTAAAATATCTTTGCAAGCGAAAGCTAATAACAAAATCTAAACAACTTATAGAAATCTGAGCGCTATTGCATAAAAAATTGCGTTTAAACGCAAGTCAGAAAATCTTACGCAACTCTATTTTCAACCAATCAGGAACGTGCATTTAGGACTTGCGTATTCTGACTTGCGTTTCAATGCACTTTTTATGCAATAGGGCCCAGGGCTGTTTATTTTGTTTGTGAATAGCATTATCATTTATCTTACACTTAGTAATTGATTTGAATAAATCATTTCTAGGGCTTACCCCATTGTATTGGTCTTTATCACTTTTTCACAAAAAAAATAATCAAATACACACCAAATAAAAACGATAGGAATATTCTGGCAAGCACATCTTTGCGAAGGAAATACTAGTTATATACACCAATAATTTTTGAAGGAGTCATTGTGGACTGGGTAGTTTCATTTACTGCCTAGTCTTTGCCCACTGGGTGTTCCTACATAATACAGATCCATGCACGGGCAATTACCACACCACATCAACGATAGAAATATTCTGGCAAGCACGCCTTTGGGAATGACATACTAGATATATACACCAATAAATTCCGAAGGAGTCATTGTGGACTGGATATTTCATTAGGCTACCTATAGTCTTTGTCCAGGGAGTGTTCCTAGATAATAAAGAATTATGCAAGTGCATTTATGTAACAATAGTAATAGGAATGTTCTGGCAAGCACGCCTCTACAAAGGGAATGGTACACGATAGCTTAGGAGTACCAGTGTAAACTGGGGATATCATGAGACTACCTAGTCTTTGCCCAGTAAGTGTTGATAGATAAAAAAAAATATGCATGTGAATTCTACACACCAATAATTTCTAAAGGAGTCATTATGGACTGAGTAGTTTCATTTACTGTCTAGTCTTTGCATAATGGGTGTTCCGAGATAATCAAAAATTATGCAAAAAAGTGCATTCACCTAACAATAACGATAGGAATATTCTGGCAAGCATATCTTTGCGAAGAGAAAACTGCACATAATATCTTTGGAGTACCAGTGAAGACTGGGGAGTTCCATAATACTGCCTAGTCTTTGCCGAGTGGGAGTTCCTAGATAGTCAATATGCATTTACCAAACAATATCAATATAAATGTTCTGGCAAGCACACCTCTGTGAAGGAAATACTATTCATACACACCAATAATTTCCTATCGCGCAATCGCCGCGAAAATTTGCACATGCATAGAGCAAAGTGTTAACTACAAGACTGTATGGTTTGATTTTCCGAAAATTCCACATTTCTATTTTTAAATAGTTAATTATGCAAATGTATGCATGAATTCACAATTTCTATTCTATTTCCCTCAATAAAGCACCTAGAAGGCTCATTTTTGGTGTGAATATTTTTTTCATCGTTTCTCATGATGCTACTTGAAAAAAAATTTGGTATGACAATTTATTTCTTATGTTTTTTATTGTTTTTTAATTTCTTATGTATTTCCTTGTTTTTTTCTACCTTCTGTTTTCTATTGTTTTTTCAATGAAATTTATTGCAGAACATTTTTGAAGCATTTTTGTGCTGAAATAAATTAGTTTCAGCCCATAAAACAAAAACTAAATACACCTTCATGAATTCTGACTGAAATCACAATTTACATTGACTTTGTACACAAAATCGCGTTTTTGAGCCATTTTCGGTCTGACATGCATGTACAAAAAGTGGCGCGGCGACATAACTACATGTCCGATTTTTGCGAAAACAGTCTTAAAAGTTGCGCAAGACTTGAAAGAAAAAAGTCAGCGAGTCTTGCGGTGAAAAAAAATTTACGCGGCGGAGCGATCACGAAATTTGTCGAGGGGACCCCCCCCCCCCCGTTGGAATAGGGTTAAAGGTTACACAACCCCCTTTTCTCCCCCCAAAGGGGGGGGGGGGGGGGGGGGGGGCTGAGTCTTTTGTGAGACATTCCAGAGAACTATTCAGTCTCTGTCTAATACACATGATCATACCCACAAATTTAGCACATTACATGGGAATACTCGAGGCTTTTTCAAAGGTAGAACGCCCAAGCACCAGCAATATTGTAGGCAAGCGAAGCTCTGTTAAAGGTTACAACATCCGCATTCTTTCTGAGAGGAGGGGGTCTTAAGTGAGACATTCCATCAAACTATTCAGTCTGTCTAATTAGTCTGTCCATTTTCAATCATAAACATGATAATCTATTTCCGTAAAACGAAGACAAACGCAAATTCAGTATTCCTTCGAATAAATTCTCTGCAATTCCGAACCGGCTTGTTGTGTTCGCACAGTTCAATCCACTGCGTATGAATCTGTCCCACGACCCACTTTATTTTACGGAAATCGTTTACATCGTGTTTTAATGTGTACAAAGTGAATTGAGGGTTCTCAATGGTGACATCACAGATTATGCCAAATTTGCCAACTCAAGGATGCCCAACTACCAAGGATGGAAACGAAAATTTGAAAATTCATAACTTTTTAACGGATTATCCGATTTTTCTGAACTCTTTAAAGTAATTTGATATCCGCGTTCACTGCCAGCACGTAAATGTCTGGGTGAAGTTCCTCTTTAAACAGAAATGTATTATAACTGTATGTTATAATAGATCTATTGTACACACATCCCATGCGTAGCCGGGGATGGAGGGGTGCCCCTTAAAGACCAGAGCTTGAGCAAAAACAACCAAGCTTCAATCGAGGGCTTGATATACATATAGCATAAATACAGATGACTGAATGACGAATTCTCTCTCGTTACCATAATAAAAAGCACTAAATATTATTTGTCCGCCCCCTCCCTGGATCACCTGTGGATGGTAGCAATGCAGGGGGTGGAAATGTGATCACAATGGTGATGACGACATGTTGTGTGCCGTTGCCTCGTTTCACTTCATTGATTTACACAGTTTACTTATGTACCTTATAAAAATAGATCTTACATCGATGCATAAAATCGCCTATAAGTTGTCAAGAACCTGTATCCAGTTAAAAATTATTTATGATGCGCTTAGATAACTAATGAAAGATAGACCTGGGTATAGTTTTATGCACATCCTATCAATTGTATTCCATAAATCAGGCCGAAAACACCTAATAGTGCGATCACTTTTCAACAGAATTTGGCGGTATCGCTAATTTATTCACCAATCAGCACTACCATTGTTCATTGAATCTGCGCCTCCTAGGAATTTTATTCATTCCCCGTAAACGCGCTATTCATCACGATCGCTTCATTATTAACTTTACATTCTTGACAGATTATCTTGCTTTGTCATTTCTGCCCTGAATAAATTACGACGACTCGTTTCAAGAGTGAAAATCAAATTTACAATTTAAATCACGTTTTAAGGAATTGTATTTGACGGAGTGTCATAAATGTTAATTATACCAAATCTTTCACCATCTGAGCTCATCCTTCTTCAATTTTCAGACACATACGAGCTTTAATTTGTGGGTTCTTGGCGATTTTGTGTATCAATGTAGGGACTATTTTCGTCATATACATAAGTAAACTGTGTAAATCACTGAAGTGAATCAAGACAGCGGCACACAACATGTCGTCATCAAGTTTTTCCTCCCCCGCAAAGTTATTGATCCCGGCCGTGTTTGGGAGGGGGTGGAAAAAAAGTTTTAACATGAATTTGTGCAATAGCGAAGTTGAATGTAATTTTCAATTATGTGTACCTGTATTCTCCATCAACTTAGTTCTCGGTTGAGGCATAGTGTAGGCATGTGCAAATTCGGTCAAGCTGAGGACTTTAATTAAGCTCCTCGTAAAGCTTTTGAGAAAAAAAAAATAAAGAAACAGTGGACGGAAGGGGACGGGAGGTGAATACCCTCTGCTTTCTTCTTTATTTATCAGTTTTATTGGCATTTTAGCTCGGTGGTTGATAAAAATCAACATACGTTTTTATTGTTGTTTATTACGAAATAAATTGGCATTTTGGACGAAGTAAGTTTATAAATGACACTGTTATTCGTGTGATGGCTTTCCTATTATAGTTCATGATCATTTACACATGACTGAACACAAACAAAAAACAAAATTGATGAAATTTTGATAAATAAAAATTCCAAAAAGGCGCATTGCTATGCGCTGTGCTTACATGATGCATGAAATTCACGTGTCATTTGAGGAATGATTTTTCTTAGTCTTTAAATCTGTATAAAAAATAAATAAATGAATTTTAAACAATTACGCGCATCAAGATTGATTTGAGTGGCGATTGTGTGTGCTCATTCGAGGAGGACAAAGTGTATATATGGTCAAATATTTGGCCAATGCTTTGGTTGCGTATTTACAAAAAATGTGCATTGCACCATAAAAGTTACCCATGTATTTCATCATTTTGCACCCCTATCAATGTAAAGCTGTACCCATTTTCCATGGTCTGAAGACTTCATATGCCAAAGATTGATCATATTTCGTCAAAAGTAATCATTATACAAGCGCAAATATAATAATTTGATTCGAGACTACTGTTGTAGTTCATGAATTACGAAGAAAACAAGACCGTATTTACTTCATTGTCCGTACATGGGATTAAAAGGGGGATATTTTTCAAGGTTTTTCAACGAATTTTTAATTCCGCCTTCATTTTCAGAATTTACACCTCTATTTTTATTTCATTTCAACAGGGGAGAAAATTTCACATTTGCAGGCCTGGGAAAAGTAAATTTCATGATATTCACTCCTATAATTTTCCATTACAACATGCTTGCCTGAGGAGAAAATGTCACTTTCATGATATTGATCTCTTTAGTTTTATTTCATTTTGGCTACTTCTGTGGGAAGTTGTCAGGCATGACGTCACAGATCCCGCGGTTGCTGATCGCCATCATCGGCAGGGATTGTGAATATAATAAAGGTTAGAAAATACAGAACTTCTCTTAAAGCCCAAGTATAGTTTTGGTAAAGATTAAGAAATGTGAATTTTGGGGATATTTACCATGATATGTAATTTGTATACACATTTTAAGACCATAGCATATTTTTCTACCAGCTAATTATTTTGAAAATTTGAATTTGACCGTTAAATCGTATTTAGCGCCCTCTCTTGGTTATAACAATATTTTGCTTCTTATCGGGCATATACAAACTTATTTCCAAAATCTGATTAAAGCATGATAAAAAGGAATACACAAAGAATACATTCTGAAATTTTCATCCAATTCTGTGCATGAGAAGTTGTCCTTCTTCAAGAAAGAAAATATTGAATTACCGTCGGGGGACACGACGCTGAAATATTTTGCATATTTTAGATTATAACTTTTCCAAAATTTGTTATTTTTCGCACAATCTTTTGTACAGCATGTTCATGATATCATGTTCCATTTTATATAGATTTGAAGACAAAATTTGGCAATAAAAATATTCGCTTTTACCAAAACTGTACTGGGCTTTAACGGATGATCCATTTTTAAACAGATTTTCACAGTAATATTTTCTACTGATAGCATAATAATCCCACGAGTGGGTAGCCCTGTAATATTAAAAGTAAACAACGTGGGGTTTCCTGAACTATATAGCGCGACTCGCTCCAGGCTGGATGCAAAGTGAAAATGATCTCTCAAGTTGTACTCCAAGAAAGTGCTGCAAACAAATATTTATAGGTGAAATGTGCATTTTGTCATACAATTCTTGCATACTTTTACGTAATTTTTTCATGCTGCTGATCGGAAGTGTGATATCCAAAGAAATATAATGCCAAGAATTAAGGCTTGCTGAATAAAGGAAATTCTGTTATGCCAGGCAATCCCACTCAAAACAATTTTCTTTAGCATAAACAGATGATTTGACAATCATTCATTAAAAGTAGCCCATGTATTTCATCATTTTGCACCCCTATCAATGTAAAGCTGTACCCATTTTCCATAATGTGAAGACTTCATATGCCAAAGATTTATCATATTTTCGTCAAAAGTAAGATACAAAAGCTCAAAAATAAAAATTTGATACTAGAGTACTATAACTGTAGTTCATGAATTACGAAGAAAACAAGACCGTATTTACTTCCTTGTATATAAGTACATTGAATAAACTAAAAGTGAAATTTTAAAAAAGTTTTTCAAAGAATTCTTAATTCCGCTTTCATTTCCAGGATCTAAACCTCAATTTTTATTTTATTTCAACAGCTAGGGGAGAAAATTTCACTTTCATGACATTAACCTTTATTTTTTGCCTGGGGAGAAAATGTCACCTTCATGATATTGGTCTCTATACTTTTATTTTATTAATGGCGACTTTTGTGGGGGGGGGGGGGGGGAGGAAAATGTGAGATTTATTACACAGAATAAGTTGTCAGGCATGACGTCACAGATTCCGTCACAGATTCCGTCACAGTTGCTGATCTCAAAGATCGCCATCATCGGCAGGGATCGTGAATATATTGAGACTTTTAAATACGTAACTTTTCAACGCAGTCGATTGCTGCCCTAATTAAGAATATATTTATATTTCCGTGTAAGAGTCTACTTTCGTTCAGAAAAGTAATGTGTATCAGCAAGAGCAGACAGTCATCTGGTCATCTCTTTGATATTGGAACCATCTTAGACAAATCAAGGGAACTATAGGCATGTTTGTTTTAGTCGGATTATATAAGAACAAGTTATCATCCAAAGTTAAAAAAAGATAACGGTGCTCTGCTGTACTTGTTTCTTCGCCATTTTTCCAGTTTGAATCGAGTTTTAATGGATTGCAAGATGGCATTCACCCTTTCGCAGACTATTCGTGTTTTCTTAGCGGTGGTTGCTTTACTTTCATTACAGGAGCATGCCTTCGAAGTAGAAGGTGTCCAGATTTCATACAAGTATGCTGTCGGTGATACGATTGCACTGAAGTGTCTTTGTCGTGAATCATATCGTTACTGCCAGTACTACCGCCAGGACCACTGGAAAAGAAATGGAACTGTCATCTTGCTCAAAAACTATATTGCGATCAATGACAATCGAATAGCTGTCTCTGTACATCCTGTTAACAAATTATATATTAGGAACGCTACAGTAGCTGATTCGGCAATCTACGTATGTTCTAACTACTATGATTTTGATAATGAATTATTTCGGCCGTTTCAACTGCAAGTGACGGTTATTGGATGTTCTGACTGTAGAATCATAACGATCATCTCGGATTTTGATTTTAAAGTACTCATCTGTCGTTTGGACAACTATTGGTCAACAGAAACAATAGATAAAACCGTCAGTTTTTATAACAAGTACGAAAACAAAACGGCCAGCGTTGTTAAGAATAGCATCCGTTTTCTGTTCCATAAAAATGAATCGCATATATTTCAAGATGCATTCTATATCCATTTAGAAGCCGGCTTGAGCGTTACATGTAACGTTCAACTTTGGCCATGGTCATCACCAACAATGGAATATCCGACGAATCCCTCAATGATGCATACGTCTAAACCACCGACATCAATGACACATACGTCTAAACCACCGACATCAATGACACCTACGTCTAAACCACCGACATCAATGACACCTACGTCTAAACCACCGACATCAATGACACATACGTCTAAACCACCGACATCAATGACACATACGTCTAAACCACCGACATCAATGACACATTCGTCTAAACCACCGACATCAATGGTACATACGTGTAAACCACCGACACAAAATAATAGTGGTCAGAACAAACCTATGAATACGTTGGTGATAGTAATTACGGTCATCATCAGTTCCATGTCTATCATTGTATCAGTCATTTTTGTTCGACGGATAAAAGCGAGGCTTCGGCAAGAAAATAAGCGTGAGGATGATCCGTCGGCGGAGGACCAAGTTGAGAGCAAGCATCGAGAACCACCTTACGAATTGGATGACGATATCGCGAAAAAGGAACCAGCGTATGTCAATTCCTTTGAGATGTCGAATATAACGTGCAGCCAAGACCCCACAGATACAGAATACACAACACTTGATAAGGAGTCTCAGGACCCACACCATTACATGGGACTCCTTGATAGGGGTTCGACAAAAGCTTCTGAAGATGAGACGAAGACATCAGCAGAATACGCTAACACAATGGTCCCAAACCAGCTACTCTCGCAGAAGGAGGTAGTCCTAAATTCAGAGAACCAAGTTAATGATGACGTGCATTTTGGACAAGAAGAACAAAATGTTGGTATTCCCACCTAATAGCTACTAGTATGACATCCTAATGGGAGCTTTTAGGAGGAAGGGGATGATGCAGGCTCGTAGAATTTTTTTGTATGTTTACAACTTTGGACAATTTAGATTTTACTTTCTGACCATGGTCTGCAAAAGAGAAAAGTCTTCACTTTTGACGTCCGCTACAAACCTCAGATGGTCCCCTAAACGAAATATCCTTAGTGTATGATGATGATGATGATGATGATGGCCTCTTGTATAACGCTGGTCTTCGTTTCAGTTGGGCGCTCGTGGCGTTCTGTGTCTCACAGATTTCTATGCCCTAATCAGTGCCGTGGTTTATCTTTCAGTTGAAGAACTCCCAGTGGTGGAATGATTTGGTTATTCTTGTAACGACAAGGGAATGGGGAGCAATTAGGTATATGATGGGCAAGTAGAACGAAATCTTGGTTTTGCGGTCTATGGAGGATTTCGGGATTGCGGGGCACAGTGAAGGACTAGCTAGAACATACCTACGTAAAAAATGATAGCCCCCCTTTTTTTAAATATGATATCGCATCGTTTTGAAAAATTGAACAACAGAAAGGTATGATTTGACGATTCTTGCAGGACTGCCTGGTTCAAGCTTATCCGATCAAGCCACGCGATCCAATGCATAAACGGTGACGACTTTCAAACAATGACTCCATGCAAGCATAACACAGAGTTCGCTTGAGGTTTGAGGTTGTCAAAATGTTCATTAATGTTGCACGTTGTACTTTTTTCTGAGCGTTTATATACATCAAAAGATAGCACTATTGTATTTCTTCGAGTTTTGCCGCAGATTTCACCGTTTCACACTCTTTTAATTATCAGCTA
>BQKZ01001992.1:52471-62985 GCA_036244855.1 Temnopleurus reevesii
CCCCCCCCCCTTGGAAAAAAGCTAGATCCGCCCCTGAAGCTGACTCTAAGAAGAAAAGTCTACCAAAAATGATATTGCTTGTTTTACAGGAGCAGAAAAATATGATGAGCAGAACAGAAAAAAGTTTGAAGAAATCGGACAAATAATAATAAAGTTATGAATTCTTAAATATTGGGTAAAAATGGGCAGATCGGTGAAAAACTTCAGGCACGTCGCCAATTCGATGACACCATGGTTACACTTCTGACTATCATTTATGTTTATATTCATGGTGTAAAATTTATTATTTCGATAATTTTGTTCAAATCTCACCAGTGTTGTAATTTAAACGAGGGACGAAGCGATCAAATGGACCCCATCCTCCCCTCGTTCATTTAGACGCATGGCCAACGTATAAATGCCTAAAATTATTTCAAACTAAAAACTATACAAAGCAAACAAAGCACTCCCCTGTCCAGCCTGTACCAAGGCTCTTTTAAATGTGTTTCGAAATCAATGCGAGATATGGTAAATATCATTAACACATAAACTGCCGAACATTTATACGGATGAAATACATTCCTTAAAGCACATTGATATACATTATGCATATAATGACTATTTATGACTATTAATAGTATTTATTCTAGACTTTGAACAAACTTGAATTCAAAGAGGCTACATTATTCAGGAAATCTTGTAACAATGCTTTGAACATGTAATCATGAGCCCAATCAAAGTGAAACCCAGAACCCTTGACCTTAGCTCCCTGTGCATAAAAAATAAGTCCACAAATAAATTAACACGTACAAGCCTGAACACAGTCTATCAAAACACTCTAAAAATGCTAATGAAAATGAATCATTTTGTTGAATCTCATGAATGATTGTTGATAAATGACATCAAAGGAATATTTTCGAATAATGGCCCATGAAAAAATAGAGCTGCAACCTTTTGCATATTTTGGTATGGCAGTTTCTGGTTCTAGGGCCATGTAAAATATGATCCGCTCAGTCAAAGGTGTTTTTATTACGGTATAGTTATTTAATCTTTCCAATGACCTTTATGAAGTCAATTTCCAATTTACACCATTGAAAACCACTTCAGTAAATAACAAATACACGTTGGCGAAACTGAACTCATCTTCAATTCGTGCAACAATCACGACAATATACACTGTAAAAAAAATAGGATCACACCAAATATAATAGCAAAAGAGTTACCACAAATCTTAAATAAAGATACAAACGGGGTTAGATTGTACTTCTGACCTTTATGATTACAATCAGGTTAAAAAAAAAACATGTACACACTGTTGGCATGTAACACATCGTTTCAACTACGTGCTCTACATTTTTGCACCAGGTCCCAGTGACATTAACCCGTTGACTACTGAATTCTGTAATACCCATAAACTTTGTGTCGGGATTCCCGGTTCCAGTAGTCAAAGGGTTAAGATATCCAATCAATTATACGATTGATATCAATCGTTTGCCTATGGAAATCTTCTCCTCAAGTTTTGCAACTGAGCGCGATCTCTTTTATGTTTCCATGGTTTCAGGCCCATACCCCGTAATTTTATAACGTTTTTTTATGATTGTTTCAGGGATAACTTAAAGCCCATGTATAGTTTTGGTAAAGATAAAAGAAATGTGAATTCTGGGGATATATACCATGACATATAGTTTGTATACACATTTCAAGATCATAGCATAATTTTCTACGAGCGAATTCTTTTGAAAATTTGAATTTGACCGTTAAATCGTATTTAGCGCCCTCTCTTGGTTATAACAATATTTTGCTTCTTATCGGGCATATAGAAAATTATTTCCAAGATTTTATTAAAGCATGCTAAAAAGGAATACATAAAGAATAAATTCTGAAATTTTCATCCAATTCTGTTCATGAGAAGCTGTCCTTTATCAAGAAAGAAAATATTGAATTCGCGTCGGGGGCTACGACGCTAAAATATTTTCCACACTTTAGGTTATAACTTTTCCAAAACTTGTTAATTTTTCGTACAATCTTTTGTACAACATGTTCATGATATCATGTTTCTTTTTAAGTAGATTTGAAGACAAAATTTGGCGATAAAAATATTGGCTTTTACCAAAACTGTACTTGGGCTTTAATGAACGACTGATATCAGTTCTTGCACCGAGTAATTGAGAATATATGATTATAGCACTCAAGAACACACTCCAGTCTTTATTAAAACTCGTTCGTAACTTGGTGCAACACCGCCCAAATATGTTGACACTTATAACTCAAAGTCCGGAAATCTTATCGAAGAGATAAAAATTACCGTGTTGCGAATAGATATACCTCAATTTTATAGTCTACTATTGTTTGTATTTAACAATTTGCTGGGGGCAGTAAACTCCAATTTGCATTCGACAGACCTTCATCGCTATAAACACGCAAGCGCTTACACAACTCAATGATCGAATTTGTGGCATTCTAACGTGTAATTATTGGCCTCATTTAGTACACTGTTTTAAGCTGGATTAAGCGGTTTGGATTTAGCAGACATCGCTTTGGTGTTGGTGAATATTGGGTGAATATTCGCCATACGCGTCGACGGACTCGTTACTCGCTTCGACTTCGAAACCGTTTCACGATGCCGAGCAAGACGGTGATGTCGGCCGTGGGCGTCATGATATGCGTCCTGGTCGCAGTCGCGGTCGGCCTCGGTGTGTACTACGGCGTTGATTGGGAGGACGATGACGGGATGGTGAATGACCCGTTCGAGGGGCTCGAGGGCGATCAGAGGTTCGATTGCTACCCTGAGGATGGAGGCTCGCAGGAGGCGTGCGAGGCCCGGGGGTGTGTGTGGGGAGAGACCGATGTGGATTTGGCGCCCTGGTGCTATTATCACCCCACCAATTATGGGTACATGATGGTGAGATTTGTTTGATTTTTTTTTATCATTTTGAAATTGTATTTCTTGTAGAAATTATTAAGGATTTATGTGCTTGAATAATGTCTACCTCATCATATCACTTCTGGTGAGATGACTTAATTGTTGTACCAAAATTTTCTTGCTTCTCTTTCACAATGGGTGACATCAAGTACGGTGTTGAACGCTGGTGTTGGTGTTGCAGCAAAACCAACACCAGCCTTAACACCAAACTTGAAGTCTGTCGGTGTTTGGGGTAGACCTCGCAAGATTCTGACGTATTTCCGGTCGTTTCTGTATCACTTCTGTAAACTGACCAACGGTGTTGGAGCTCGGTTTACGGACCGTTTTGCTCTCTCAACACCAACACCAACATGACCAACACCGAACACCGTACTTGAAGTCACCCAATGTAGTGCTTTAAAGTGAGGTATCATTGTTTTCTCGTAAATGGGTGTAATAATTAATTGTTTTCACTAACTAAAAAAGTTAAAATAATCAATTTGGGAATAATATATTTTGATTGTGAGTGAGGACAAATCTATATGAAAATGAACATTAAAAGATATTAATATATGAATTAGATTGACACGTTCAAATCAAGTTAGAGTGTGTTTATTAAGATTACTCCTTGATCCAACATGTTAATTAGAAATACATTCTGATCCAGGTTCAGATTAAAAAAGTTCAGATATAAAAACCTCATGAATTGAAAATCATAAATAATCAATCAAACCTGATTTAAAACTTTATTTAATCCATCGATTTACAGCTAATAATTCTGTTTTCAGATCTGTTCTCCTCATCAACTGAAAATGATTCCGTTTCGATATTTTGAATTTCGATATTACTATGCATGGGTACAAAGCTATATAGCTCATTGGAAAGCCTGCTATTTCTCTTCAACTCTTCTCTCTTCTTCCCTCTCACCAATTATTATACCATTTAGTTATAATTTTTCAAATGCCTATTCTCGTTTATTCGTTTTTGTTTACAAAAAGATATATTTTGTTAAGGCAGCCTAGACACGAGCTATAAAATTAGGGTTTTCGCCTCCTTCAATTTTACTTTGTTATCATGTAGTTTCTTATTTTCATTATGTCTTGCTTAAAAAAGGAAATAAATGTGCTATCCAATTATATTAACAAAATCAAGCCAGCGATGGTCGACCTGTTTGGTGGAACCTTTATTTCATTTCTTTTCAAATGTTTTTTTTTCACACGATATATTAACAGAATTTTCAAGAACATTCATGTAACATCTCATTATAACAAAATTATCAGAAACACGTATGGACAAGTTATTTACCTAAAGGTAAAGGTTGCTTGTTCTCTATATACTTATACCATAATGACAATTCGCTATATACATTCTCACTTGGCAACATAACAGGTACAAAGAATACCATCAGATATCAAAATTAATGTTTGTTCTGTCGAAGTAAAGGTAAACACAGAGATGTGCCAAAATTATTTTAGATGTACATATCACTATTCAAAAGATAAATGCATTAATCAAGTTTGAATTTGAGATTTATAAATGATTTCGTTAAGTGGAATCGACCTATAGGCAGAGGTCCATGGTATGTACAGTGATATCAGACTCAAAGCATGTTGAGACAAATGCGTCAATATCACATCTATTCGGTATACATATATTGTACCAACATGAAAAGTGTATTACAGTGGGAATAATTCTTATACATTATGATCTCTCGATTGATAAATTACAATCGATCTAATTCATAGATTTTGTTAATTTTTCTTTTGTCGAATAATATGCCATGTAAACAGGTTGTATCAATAACAACGGTAACAATAATAATAATAATGATACTATTAACAATGATAATAATAACAATGATAATGAAAAAAAATAGTTGTTCAAAACAAGCCAATTAATGAACATGAATGCATGAAGATAATAGAATAAAACACATTTCAAGAATATCGTGAACAACTTTTTTTTTTACAGAATCCACCGAATGAAACTATGGTAGTTCTCGGGGTGAGTTCCCCCTAAAAATCTATTGTTGTTATCCCTCAACATGCATTTTGATGTAAATCTACATTTTTCAGATTGGCGAACCAACGAAGACAAAGTTGGGATGGAAAGTTCGACTAGGGCGGAAAAATACTCCTGTGCGGTACGAACGAGCAGCCGGAACTATAGAGATTCAGGTCGAGATGCAGACAAATGAGCGCATTCATTTTAAGGTAAGAAAAATTGAAAATATATATCTTGAAAATTATATGTACTTTTAATATACAATGTTCACGTTTGTAATTATGATCCATTGTAATTGAATGTACTTTTACTGCACGGCCCCATTGAAAAACAACATGTGCTGAACTGGGTCTTTGACCATGTTGAAATAAATGTATCAAATCAAATAAAATAGAATAAAAAAATAAGCAAGTTAATGTGAAGACACTAGCCTGATAGTGCTTTGTTGTGATGTATCAGGCTAATGCCTTGTTTGAAATATAACACAATCGTTATATAAAACTGTTTATTGTAAAAACAAGACTTTGGCAAAAAAAGCAATTTTGTCCTAGACTTTTACACAAATAAAATTATAGCAAATATATATAATATAATAATTATTTAATCCAAAAAGAATTTCTTTTGGGGGGGGGACGAACATTTTGCTCACTCATGACCAACTCTGTGGAAGAGTCTGAACCTTTAATTAACATCACTGTCTTCCTTCAAGGAAACCTTACGACTTATTTATTTGAGGGCGCCTTCTGACTTTCAGTACCTTGTATTTCATCACTTCAATTAATTAGCTCTGAGCGACTTGAGCATCTAATTAATAATGGTGGATACTTATATAGCGCACAGGTCCACCATACGGTGCTCATGGCGCTTTAGTTAAAAGAACAATCAAAGAAACAGTTAGGAAAAACATGAAGAAGATAGAAAGCAAGGAGAATCTCCTGAACAAAAATAATAGGTATAAAATAATTAGTCATGCGAAAACAGATGTACTTTTAGATGGGACTTGAAAGATTCTGTTGAATCTATTTGTCTTAATTGGTAAGGTAATTGGTTCCAGAGGTTCGGTCCAATAACCGTAAAGGCACGATCTCCCCATCCTTGCTTTGTTCGAGAAATATTCAGTATTACAGCATCTGATGATGAACGTAGAGTGCGTGTAGGTTGATATTTTGTAATTGATCTTCGTAAATATTCAGGGGAAAGAGAGTGAACTGCATCGTGTACAAGCAGAAGAATTTTTTTTGCAACTGGTAGCCAATGCAAGGAACGAAGAATTGGTGATATGGAGTCGTACTTTTTGGTGAAAGTCAGAAGACGGGCAGCAGAATTAGGATGGAAAGTGTGCTATATATATTGGCATCCATGTACTATTATTGTTAATGGGGCCAAGATCTATAAGTTTTTACGAATTCGTCTTTTGCGCGTATGACCTTTTGCTAGGAGGGTATTTTGCGAGGAGGTTTCAATTTATTTCTACTGATAAAATAAAAAATATTTTGTAGAGGGGGCGGTTCTGCACGCATATGGAGCGTCAAATATAAGTTTTCCCAGTCAATATCCTCCTGGATAGACATAAAAGAGATTGCGATCAATTCGTCACCGTTTTTACGAACCGGCCTACTAGCGAGGGGTGGTTGCACGAACCAGTCGTAGCAATTCAATTGAACAATTGAAATAAAAGCTATTGAAATAACATGAGTTCAAGTGGTATGTCATTGCATTTGGCGCTATGTCGGGTTTGCTACGTGTTCAAGTAGTGCCACCGTAGTTATAGGCCGGTTCGTAAAAACGCTGACGAATTGCAATTCCTTAGTACATGGTTTCCCGTAAACTCAAGATTGAAATCAATTGCGGAAAGATTCATATCAGGGGCCCTATATTCTCAAGTAATATATCGACTCGATCATTCAACTTTGCAAAAATCACATACGCACCCTCTGCATTCTGCGAAAATTCAAATGCTCGGATAGAAAATCGTTTTGAAAGTAGTTTGAAATCAAGTGGGGAAATTTATAAATTCTATCGACGTTGGGTCAAAACGCGAATGTGTGAAAGAGCGTTTAATACAGTCTACCGACAGTGCTTTTTGATAACAATGGATAATGAGCATGATTGCTCCATTTTATCTCGGCCCTCTACAGCTCGCATGTAGTACAGTCACCACCTCGTCAAACGCAATATTTTCCTGTAATTTGACATACACCTATGAAATGAATCTATAATCGGCGAATGCGCACTTTTATCAGAAGAATGCATTGGTGAATTGTTCTCTGATAATTTTCCTGTCGACTGATAAAAAAATTAGGTAATTTCTGTCTCCGTTAAGTGTATTTTAAAGCCATTAAGATTCATGAATTTTCGACCCTTCGGCAGTCGAATTTTTTAACATAAGATTTATTTTCGTGATCCTGACCCGTGCAAAAACTGAATTTTATTTTTGTCTTCAAATTTCAAAGGAGGNTCTGCGAGAGATGTTGCAAAAAAAATGGCTGAAATATTCATGACGTTCGCGCTCATAAACTACTAACAACTAACAGTTGAGGTTTTCATAACTTCGTTAGATCGTATATCATGTTTAATTGTTATTAATTGATGAAGATAATAATGGTCAAACTAATTTATCCAAACCCCTTTTTCCTTATCAAAGTACTTGATAATGTTATTTTAAGAAAGAATTATATTATATTTAGAATGTTCTTGCTTGTCCTACATATACTCTTTCATGTAGGTTTGGCCCGGTGATAGCGTCTACCCAGACTTCTCCAACCCGGCTGCGCAAGGCTGGTGGACAAAGCTATGCCAAGATTTCCATGGCGTCATCGAATACGACGCCCTTTGGATAGTAAGTTACACACGAAAAAAAATCACAAAACACATGTGTTTATTTGATCGCACCATCACGATTTAAGAAGAGACTACGTTGGGCAAAACACAAGTACTGGTTTACTGTTGAACATCATTCCCTAATACATTTCAGCTACATTTCATCTCAGTTAACACAAATTGTGGCATCAAATCATTTGGTATAACGACCTGGCCCATTTTGCACAGGATTGGTGGACAAAGCTATGCCATGATTTGCATTACGTCATCAAATACGACGCCCTTTGGATAGTAAGTTACACTAAGACATTTTTTTCACCAAAAATATGCTGTCATTTGGCACTATCGATGATTTGAGAGAGAGGAGACTGTGCGATGGTTTAATATAAGAGGATACTGCGTGGTACAATTCTTACCATAACACAAACACTGGTCTAATGTTAATACTTCTTTAGTATTGCAAAACTTTCAGACTACCGTCAAAAATACCNGTTGTCAAGAACAACCTTTGTGTTAGAGGTATGCATAAAATTTGCATCTATTAGTAAACCCGCCTATTGGCGAGTGTTGCGGGTTGATTGAATACGAGAAATTTTAGGAGGTGTTGTTCGAAAGTTGCAGTTGATCGGAACGTGCCAATCAAAATCATTGACTCGTGCTCGTCTTGCTAGAACTGATTGGTAGTTGATTTGCGACCAATTGCAATTTTTCAGCAACAATATGATCTGGGGTGTGTAACATAAAAACTGCAATTAAACTTACGAACAATATTAATCACAAGTCTATCGCAAAAACATTTACAAAAGAGATACGATTAATTTTCAATTTATCGTACATGTTACAGGCCCATGGTCTCATTGTTTAGCCCATGCAATATATTTGCCAGGAATAAAATTATATAACTTTTTATTTATTTTCTAGATATTTGATCCGCATACGACAAGATTCGAGGTACCTCTGGATATTCCGGCCCCTGACGAGCAAGCAGAAGACCCGCATTATGAACTAGCACATATCAAAGATCCCTTCAGCTTGCAGATTATCCGACGTAGCACCAATACAGTCATGTAAGTAAAGACCTAGTGAATTATGCATGGTATTTGCTTGTCGTTATTTTCCTTATTCGTCCAAATATGCTTATGCAGGTATATCCAGTAAGCATATTGTTTTTACATTAATATCCTGATATCAAATTTAAATGCAACAAATTAATATAATAAGAATGAAATGCAATTATCATAATTATGATATCAGCGATGATATCGGCTCGAAGGGCATTGGGCCAAGCCCATGTAATTTTTCCGATCTACCTTTTGTTTCATTGTACAGGAACGTTGTATCAGTCCTTTGATGATGACTGTTTTCGATGAAAGACGAATTTAGTTTGCAGGTTGTCATAATACATTACTTTACAGTTGTTCATATGACGGAGCATGCCGGAATATATACTCATCTCACCCAAAACCCAGATCTCCTCCATCAGACTTCGTTCCTCTTCATCTTTTCACCTTCAATTATCCCTTGTTCCCCGGACTTCTACCCGTTATGGTGATCGTGCCTTCTCAGTCTGTGCCCCTCAACTCTGGAATCAGTTAACTGTTATTCGTGATTCTCCTACCCTTGAGACATGTAAATCAAGATTAAAAACACTCCTCTTCAACAGTCAATAAATTAATACTTGCCACATCTTCCTCCACTTCTTGTAGTTCGTTCTGCTTGTTTTGATATGTTTTGATTTGTTTTGACAATTCTCATTCTAATATAATCATTATTTTGTACTTGCTATTAATTCAAACTATACGTATTTGCTATGTTTATATTGTAAAGCGCTTTGAACTTTTTTTAATCAAGCGCTATATAAATGTTGTGTATTATTAGTACACGCCAGTATGCGCATTCTTTACAATGTGTGAAATTAATTCCGTACTAGAAAAACTACCAATAAAGCTGTCTGTTGTGAATAACCGTAAAGGTACGTATTATCAAAAGTAATCATATGAGAGAAATAATATGGAAATGATTTCAATAATGAGATTGAATGTATCCTGTCCACAACATCAAGGGTTTGATTAAGTATATAGTCTCCCCAAACTGATTGTAGTAACCAAAATAACTGTTTACGGTAATAGTTTAACGATTATGATGATAAAAGTAGATAGTAAGCTATTGATGACAATGATGATAATAAGGATGATACAAGAGAAAAAAAATAAAACAAAATGATATTTCATTTAAAATTATTAATGATAGTCTGTGTTTTGTGTCATGATATTTTAGTATTATTCATACCTTTCTCTCTCCCTAAATATAGCTTTGACACTGCAGTTGGTGGACTGACTTTCGAGGACCAGTTTCTCCAGATCTCGACACGCATCCCATCATCCAATCTGTATGGGTTCGGAGAGCATAATCATAGGCGATACAGGCTGGATCTCAACTGGAAAACCTGGGCTATTTTCACCCGTGACGTTGCGCCAATTGTAGGTTTGATCAATAGGCTGGTTGAATGATTTATTTATTTATTTATTTATTAAAACATATTTACACAGGATAACAAGATCAATTTACATACAAAAGAAAAATTGGTTTTCATCTTGGTCCTGGAGCAAAAGAAATATACAAATATCGAATAATCACTAATCTAGAGTTAGATGAATAGGGTACAATAAATAGATCCACATAATACTAGAAAATAGATTCAAATTCGGGGATCAGTTTCTCCAGATCTCGGAAAGCATAATCATAGGCGATACAGGCTGGATCTCAACTGGAAAACCTGGGCTATTTTCACCCGTGATGTTGCGCCAAT
>BQKZ01001992.1:74977-95804 GCA_036244855.1 Temnopleurus reevesii
CCCCCCCCCCCCCCCCCCAACTTGGGCTTTTTAGGGTAGCCAAACGTGCCAAATATGTATTTAAACTGTATAATCATATGTTAACTGCTCTCTTTTCCCATGCTCTAATAATGTAGAAAACTATTTAAGTTTTTGTTCCAAGACAGTTTTTAATACTATGAGTGCCAAATGTGCTGGTAAATTAAGCATTGACTGTTATAGATTCAAGCCTCTGTTGGCTTCCCATACTTAAACAACATGTTTAAACTCTAGTTTAAGCTAAACCTGACATCAGAATACGGGCCCCAGAGTTTGATACCGAGGGTTAATAGACAAAACTATAGCTTAAAATGGAATGGAATTTACCACTTATTATAAATCGTTGTTTTTCATACAGTACTCTGGAGACAGTGTTCCCGAACAAACGCAGCCTTGGTCTAACACGGTCCTCGTTTGCGGGTACAGGGAAGTATGCTCAACACTGGCTTGGAGATAACCAGAGTTTCTGGGAACAGATTTGGTGGAGTATTGTAGGTAAGTTACGGATTACGCTGGAAAATGTTTAAATATAACTGATTTCAGATGCCTTAGAATCCATCTGGTCATATCTACAGATTTCCACTTTTTCAGAACGGTTTAAGGGGAATGTCGTCCCTTAATTATTCAGCATGATAAGTGAACATTCGTAAAAAGGGGGTTGACATGTGAGTTGGGGGAAATTACTGAGCTATAATGATTTTCTAACATGGATTTTCAAACCATACTTACAGATCATAAAGACATTGTTACTGCTTTCATGAACACTGTCAAAAGTTTGACCTATCCCCTTTCTGTTGGTCATCCTTATCACTTTTCATATTTTCTTTCTCCTTCTTATTCATTCGTTCCATCTCTTTACTCTATCCTCTTTTGCAGGAATGTTCGAGTTTAATATGTTTGGCTTTCCATATGTAAGTATGTTAAGATACTAATTTTCAATTATCAGGCATTATTCATTTAGGGAAAAGTTAATATGAGATGAGAGGTGACTATTATCATCATCTATAGAACACTGAAAAATATTCCGGGGTGTAGTAATTACTCGATTTTTCAAAGTACGATTTAGTTTGTTATTTTTTAATAGAAAATAAGAAATAAAACACGTTTACGCACTAAGGTATTTGAAACCTTAAAGTCACGAATAAAAAATGACACAATATTTTAAAGAATTAATCGGATATTTCAAGGAAAGGCAACAAAGAAAAAAATACGAGTAATTTCATTTTGTCTATCATAACAATGTATTCGTTAAAGAAGGCAAATTTTCTCAATCGGGTGTATGGCTCGGTTGGAGGCCCAAAATTTCGCAATGAGAATATGGTGGTTTGAATCCAAAAGGGGCCTTATTCGTAACTTTATTTGGCAGTTTTTAGCATTCGTACTTACCTACTTAAATATTGTTTAAAATACATGAATCCATATGAGTAGAAGATTCTCAAACTAACATGAGCTTTAAATAATCGATAGAATTATGGCAATTTCTTGACATAATTGAAATGCGTGGCAATTTTTATTACAATGTGCCTGCTAGTAGAAGTTATGGTAGTGTTAAAACCACTACATGTACATTAGTTGTTATTTGTATTCTTATCATTATCATCGTTATCATTTTACAGATCGGAGCTGATATTTGTGGATTTTGGTTCAACACAACGGAGGAGATGTGTTGGAGGTGGATGCAGGTTGGGGCTTTCTATCCCTTCGCCAGGAACCATAATGGCGATGGAATGATTGTAAGTATCGCTGTCGATGTTACTAATTCCGCGTTGTGCACATTATATATTGACTGCTACCCAGCTGGCTACTGGTTCAGCAAAAATATGGTCTAACTACCATTTCAATGAAACATCCGTTGTTGTTATGGTTATTGTAGCATGCAGGGGATTCAGTGATTGTTATCTGCCCAAGCGGTACATTTCAGGAAGTGTATATTTGTTGGCATATTTCGAGGGCTGAAAACCAGAACAGTCCATATGCCCCATTTAAATGAAACCGAATCCACAAAAGTGATGTATGCTCCGTAAGTTTATGTGCCAGAACTCTCCAAGTCCAGAGTTAAACCATGCGGGTGATAGGGGGACATTCAGAACTGGTTATTTCCAGCATGTCCAGAGCCCATTTTCATGAAGGTAGCCCAAAATGTCTATTCATGCATTTTACCCAAATTGCATTTTTTGACGAGGACAGTTCTGGTTTTAAGTCCCCGATATGTCAGTTGGATAACCTAGATCAAAGGGAGCTGTTTGTGTATTTATCATTCTAAAAAGCGCGGCTTCCAACTTACAACACGATTTAAACTATTTCCGTGAAGTGGGTCATAAACTGTACGCCGTATATTCAACTGTATGGACATAACAATCACAAGTCGGTTCCGATTTAAATAGCTTTACTAAGGACCACTGAATTGGCGTTCGACTTAATTCTACGGAAATGGTTTATATCGTGTTCAACCTAGATCAAATAGCCTAGAGCTGTTTTCACTCTCCAGGTGTGAAAAGTCTTTGATATTTCTTCTCTCTCTCTCTCTCTCTCTCTCTCCCTCTTTACAGCCTCAACATCCGACGGCATTCAGTATGGAGATGGCGGAGATGTCCCGTGACATCCTGATGCACCGTTACCGTATGCTGCCGTACCTCTACACACTCTTCTACCACTCACACAAAGACAGTTCGACCGTTGTTCGGCCATTGTTGAATGAGTAAGCACTGTGATGAGTAGGGACAAATGATTTTGGACAAAGGAAAAAACTTCATTCAAACGTTCACATTTCTCCTGTTATTCTGCGGAGAAATGTTAATAAGGCTTCATACAATGAATGAGGGAAATACTTTCTTCTGTGCCTACGAAACTGCTGTGAAATCGTGAATGGAGTTGTTTATTTTTTCCACAATCCTTTATCCTTTTTGCTCACAATAAACACACATAATATCAGGTACCAATCGTTTCAAATGGTCTTAGCTGTCTTCTTCAGTCTTAACTTCTTGTGCCACCCTCTTAAAATAAGCACGAACGTTAATACGTCTATGTCTATGTAAGACGAGAATATCTGTTGGCCCCAGTTTAATGAAAATTCCCAGATGGCGTACTTTACAAAATAACCTGTTATTGCATTGCTTGTCTGTCTGCTTTAGACATGAAATAAATTTAAATTGAAAGTGTTAATATCAAGAAAAAATTGTGCATGCAAAAAAAAGTCTACTTACTCGACGTATGACAAAAGTGTAATAGGCGGGTTTAATAATACATTCAAATTCTGATGCGTTTCTTTCCATCGAACGTAGTTAGCTGGTCGTCCTTGGCGGTGTTTCACCAAATCGTTCTTAAAGTTACGCACGACTTTAAGAAAGACTGGAGTACGTGAACTAGTGTGATACGCGTAAGATTCCCCGTCATTCAGCGCAAGAACTGATACCAGTCGAACGTAAAGTCGTGCGTAAAGTCTTTCTTATCTTGGTGAAAGAGAACCGGTTGATAACAATAAGACTACAACCGTTTGATTCCAGCTTGCATACATTACTTGTTTCTACGTCTGGCAAATCTCGGGCAAGCTTCCAGGTTGTTTAGAGCACCCTCTAAGTTAGAAGTATGCATAAAGTATGTACATATTAATAAACTCGCCTATTCAGTGCGCTCGAAAAGAATGCAAAACTTACCCCTAGCGTACTCGGTGCATGAAAAAGTTCGCCAATGCTTTCGCTAAATTTGTCGCGCATGCGCTTTCGAGCTGGGACAACATATACAGTTATGAACGCCGCACCGGTGATAACGCTAGGCATTCTTTGAAATACGTTACGTAATCGTTTCAAATAAGCTAATCATACGTTTCACATACGTTAATCCCGTTATAAATACGCTACGCACATGACGTTTTAAACAAATGTGCATACGTCTGGCGTACAATGACCACTAGCGGGCTTTTGAAAGTGGACAGAGGCATGTGGATGATACGAAACGAATGCGCATCCGATGTGCGCAATAAACGATGCGCAGATGCGCATTCATTTTCTACCATCCACAAGCCACCATCCACCATTTTCGAAATCCCGCTATGATTACTATTGGCTCTTCGTCAGACCCGTTGGTCATTTTTTAAAGGAAATCTGAGTATTGTTTTGAATTTGGCGCGTGTTTAATACCATGTGCCTATTGTTTGACATTGCAGTTATTATAGCACTTTTTTTCTTACAGATTCACATCAGACCCGAGGACTTATGACATAGATAGACAATTCCTGTGGGGTCCAGCGTTTATGATATCACCCGTACTTGAAGAGGTAGGATATGACAAGACCAAGATAAGAACGACTTTAAGAACGACTGGTATCAGTTCTTGCGCTGAAAATTTAAAATAATAATCGACCATAGCGCACGAGAACGGATACCAGTCATTCTAATCTTGGGAAACACCGCCTTACGTTATGTTTGTTACATTATAAAGTTGTTCGTAGAGATGTTTACCGTAAACTTTAAGGTTTCTATAAATATGAAAACTTTGTTGCTCTTCACTGCAAAATAGAATTGTTAAAATTAAAAAAGGGACTCTAAATCTATTTTGTAAACTGTAAAATATCATAAAGGAAGGACTGAGCGCGGAGCATTTTGGTTGAATAGAATGTCATGGAGAGTACAGTTAAATGGCTGTTTTAATAAGTAGTAATCCAATTTCGATGTTAAACATTTCAATACCTGGAATTAACCCGAAGTGCTATTTACGAAGGGATATTTACTTATTGCTGCCATGACATTTGTCCTAATTGATTATGAGAAAAAACATACTTCAGAAAGAAGTACTCCTTTTAAGACGGTATGTCATTGAAACATATGGAAAATAGATGGGAACTAGAATACTATTTCTATTTGGACATTAAACCGTCAATATTTGCGTCACTCTGCTGTTTAGTTTAGAACAATAAAAGCAAGAGGGAGTTCATTTTCTTTGAACGTGCGTTCCAATTTATTTCTATTATTCCCTTCTAAATGATTTATTTTTGGTCCAATGGCTTAGAAAAGAAGGTCATAGATTTATATACATATATCACGTACGTTTGTCATGTACATATTCCGCTTTTGATCAAGTTGAATTTTGATTGTCTGATTGTCAAGGATACTCTGTAAGGATACTCTGTATATACAACGTATAGTGTGTTTTCATAACATATACATAATTGATTGATATATACTTTTGATATCATATAAAGGACTAAAATTACAATTTCAATGTAATGTATTTTATAGTTTTATGAAAGCAATCTTCAATTATATTTATTACATCACTGACCTCATTCTTGTTGTTATATTTTTGTCAAGGCAACGTATACGGTTGATGTGTATTTCCCAGATGCTAGATGGTATGATTATTACACGGTAAGTATAAATCTCCTTCTTCTTCTTCTGCTTCTTCTCCTTTTTCTTCTTCTTCTTCATCTTCTTTTTCTTCTCCTTCTTCTTTTACCTCCTCCTTCTCCTTCTTCTTCTGCTTCTTCATCTTTTCCCTCCTCCTCCATTTCCATTTTCTCAATTTACCATCATTCCTCATTCTCTCCCGCTTTTTATTATCATCATCATCATCATCGTTTTCTTTTTCCTCTTCTTCTTTTACTTCATGCTCTTCCATTTTGTCGCTTTTCCTTCTTTCCTCTGATTTTCCTCCTTCTTCCACATCATTGTAACCATTCTCTTCTTCTTCTTTTTCTTCTCCTCCTCCTTCTCCTCCTCGTCCTCCTTCCTCTTCCTACTTCCTCTTAGTCTTCTTTTTCTTCTTCTTCTTCCTCTTCTTCTTCACCAACTTCCTCTTCCCCTTTTTTAATTTGAAAAGCCTTCTTTCTCCTCTTCTTCTCATTTTTCTTCCCTAAGCCCTTTCTCTTTTTTAGCAGTTTTCATAACACTACATAATTGTCAATTTGCTAAATCAGCCAGGCGTTGTTTACAATTTCCACTCTTTCACTTTTGCGGATCATTGTTTTAATGTTTGCTTTATTATGATATTATAGTATATATTGTAGTGGTGTAGTGGTGTAGTGGTCGTGACTCTCGCCTTTCAACTAGAGGGTCGTAGGTTCGGATCCTACCCATGGCGTCAATTTCCTTCCGCAAGAAATTCATTCAATATTTATTCCTTGAAATGCCAAGTGCGCCGCGGATGGCTGCCGGGCTAAAGCCAGGGTAATAATAATGTAAAGCGCCTTGAGCACTCAGCAGAGTGGATACGTGCGCTATATAAATTGCATCTATTGTTATTATTATTATCATCATTATGCAAATATTGTATCAGAAGTAGACTTGATTGTAGTCGTAGAAGTATAGTGATAGTAGTATTATCATTATCAATATCAATATTCGCTTCCTCTTTTTTTTCTTCGTCTTTCTCCTCATTCTCTATTTCTCTTCTACTTCGTCCGTTTTTATTCCTCATCCCCTTTACTTGTTACCTTCTTTTACTTCATTGCTTCTTCTTCTCCTTATTTTCCTTCCCACGTTTCTATTTGATGTTATTCTTCTTTTCCTCTTCTTCCTCCTGCTCCTTATTATCCGTCTTTCTCCTTCTATGCGTCCTTTATTCTACAACCCCCGTTTCTTCTTATCTTATTTCTCATTTTTCCTGATACAGTATTATCAGTTCTTATACTATCACATCGATTATCATTAGTATAATTCTTGTTATTATAACACGACATAAACTATTTCCGTAGAATAAGTCGAACGCCAATTCAATTGTCTTTTGTAATGATATTCAAATCGAAACCAGTTTGTAATTTTTGTGTTCGCACAGTTCAATACAAGGAGTACGGATCCATTGTCCATGACCCACTTAATTTGCGGAAACCTTTCATATCGTGTTTTATCATTGTCGTTATCATTATTACTATCATCATTACCATCATAATCATCATCATTAATTCTTACACAGACCCCACGGTAGACCATTACCCAAAGATGGGCAAATTGAATGTAAGCAAAAGTATCTTTAAATTGTAAATATCTTAATACGGAAATGAATGAATGAATCAATCAATCATTCAATCAATCAATGATTAAATTATTAATATTGTTATGATTTCAACCATGATAATCATTTCAGGGTGTAGAGGTGGTGGACGGGAGAGGCGGAGTAAACGTACTTCTAGCTCCAATGGATACCATTCACCTTCATGTGCGAGGGGGATATGTACTACCCACCCAAAAGCCGGCTAACACCACTGTCTACAGGTAAGAATCACTGTCTCTATGTCGGGCTAGGGCAATGTATGTGGCTCGTAAGGACCGGTTCGGATATACGGCGTTAGACCACTTTAACGGAAACTAGTATAACAAGGGGGATATGTACTAAGGGGATATGTAATACCCACCAAACCGGCTTACACCACTCTTTACAGGTAAGCACCACTGTCTCTATGACCCGTTCAGATTACCTGTACAGTTATCACAAACTAGATTAAAAGCAAGATATGTACTATACAGCCGGCTAACACCACTGTCTATGGGTGAGCACAGGCCACTGTCTCTATGTCGGGCTTGGGCAATTAGTGTGGCTCGTTGTGTGTGTCCAGTAACTGGTTCAGATATACGGTGCTAAACCACGTTAACGGAAACTAGTCTAACGATGGGGATATGTACTATCCAACCAACAGCCGGCTAACACTGATGTCTATAGGCACCACTGTCTCTATGACCCGTTCAGATTACATGTACAGTTATCACAAACTAGATTAAAAGCAAGATATGTACTACCCACCCAACAGCCGGCTAACACTATGGTCTATAGGTAAACACCACAATTTCTAAGACCCGTTCAGATAACCCGTTTAGTCATCAGAAACTAGAGTAACGGTAGGACATGTACTACCCACCAAACTGCCTGCTGACACCAAAATCTGTACGTAAGCACCATTGTCTCTATGTCGGGCTTAGGCAATGTGTGTGGCTCATAGTGTGTCAAGGACCCGGTTCAAATACATGGTGCTAAACCTCTTTTAGGAAACTAGTTTAACAGAAACTAGTCTAACGGCAGATCTTAACGGGACAAACGGTCACGAAAGTGGGCTTCCAAACTGGTTTGTAAATCCACTTCGTGAGGTAGATTTTCATGACCAGATACCAGTTCAGCATGTAGTTTGAACGTTCGTACTCGTAAAGCGGCCTTAAGTAGTTTAACCTTCAGGTGACCTTGAAGCGTTCACAAGAGTTATGGTGTAGTAAATAGTAGAGAGAAGCGGTTTTTGCGGGGGAAATGTGACCAGTTGCCTATCCGTCGCCTAGCAACAGAGCCACTTCTGGTGAAGTGGACTTGAAATCTACTTCGTATGTGTTTAGATCTGAAAAGTACACAACTTGCCTTCCGAATCGGCTCTGGAAAATAGTTTAGAAGAAGCCGTTTTTGGAAGTTATGAACTGGATCTATGTCGGGCTTGGACAATTTATCTGGCGCATCGTTTGCCTTCATGCATCCATAAAATGTGTCCTCAACGAATTCAAAGTTTCTCCCACATCAAATCTTGTTTGGGGTGGTAGGAATTTTAGGCATTTTTAAAGACTTTTAAAGTTGAAAATTTGAAGTCCGTAATGCCAAAAATTCGTACCATGGTCCAATAAGTTTGATTTAATAGTAACATAGTCAGTGGACGTTTTCTATTCATATGAAAAATTAAAAGAAACCCCATCCAACATAACTGTGAGCATATTGAATACACATTCCTTTTATTCGGATAGTTTCAACCTGAATGATTTTCCTATCCCAATTGTTTCCCTCAATGGGAAATCATGTCCCTAAAATGCGAGGGAAAGGCATAATCCACTTCCTCTTATGTGGCGACTGTCTGCATTCGACTTTGTCAATATTTTGCCGTCGTACCCCGCCCTATTTCTTAATCCCGGATCCAGTGTCATTATACGATCTGTTCCCGGTAGGGGATTGGATCCTTTGGGGGAAAAAACCTGAATTATTTACACGCTGATAAGATACGCCGACTGCAATCAAAGACTATTGTATGATTTAACTTGCTTTGTAGATCAATATTTGTGTGTTCACTTCATTTCCCTGTCATTTTGCTCATGCATAAGATTCTGCCTGGATTGAAG
Source organism: Temnopleurus reevesii (assembly GCA_036244855.1). Classification (NCBI taxonomy): domain Eukaryota; kingdom Metazoa; phylum Echinodermata; class Echinoidea; order Temnopleuroida; family Temnopleuridae; genus Temnopleurus; species Temnopleurus reevesii. The sequence continues at coordinate 84,070 of BQKZ01001992.1, forward strand.
CTCAAGCTCTTTTCACTTCAATTCACTCCACAGCTCTCCATAAGATAAAGAGTTTCAGCAGTTCTTTGAATTCAGTTAGATCAATATTTTGTTAGAATTTTGTTTAAAGCTGTTATTTTTTTTTTATTTTTTTTTTTAGAGTTATATGAACAAAAAGTGTAAAACATATACTCCAAATAACACATTCTTAGAAAATTCGTGAAACACCAACACGATATAAACTATTTCTAGAAAATTAAGTCGAACGCGAATTCAATGCTTCTTTGTAATACTATTCAAATTGGAACTGGATTGCTATTGTTATGTCCACACAGTCAAATACACGGCATAATGCTCTATTGTCCATGACCCACTTTATATTTTGGAAATAGTTTATATCGTGTTACTGATAAACATCATATTCTTATTGCAATAATAATTGGTTAAAATCTGCCATACTTCTTCGCCTACACCCTTAAATAAGTAACCAAAGCTTCATCCCTAAACTATAAGCCACATACCGGTATTGCTTCGGGGAATGAATCGACCAGCCGTTTTGTTTCCGTCGCGCGCCGAGCGCCAGTCTGAGAATAGATCGCCTAGTACAGCATCGGCCCTGAGCAAACGTCTTCCTCTTTTTGCAAACCCATTATCCATGTTATTCCCTCAATTAAAATTTTCTCGGTTTCCTCACAGTTTCAAGCCATTCTTCCCCTTTTCCATTAATTTAAAAGGTACTTTCACTCTCCCATACCGTAGATTGCAAAGTCAATTTCTTTATTTATCCAGTGACGTGAAAGCAAACTTGAACACATTTTCCCATTTCATTAAGTTAATGTTAAACTTTCATGTTAAACATGAAAGCAAACTTTAACATATTTTCTTATTTCATTAACATGAAAGCAAACTTCAACATATTTTCTCATTTCATTAATTCATTCTATGTTTCTCGATTTTCTTGAAATAGTAGCTGCATAATGGATGAAGCCAGACACGTAGCCTAGCCATGTTTCTTTTGAAACTTTTTTTTACCATGATGAATTTCCCTGCTTAAGGGTCATGGGATTTGTGTGACGTTTTGCGGACTCCTTGGTTGAGAGCGACTATATGGCTTAGTCGGTGGAATTTTTGGTTTGGGATACAAAATCGATTGTTCATGGGGTGGATACGAATATCACAACCGCTGCATTTATGAAATATTTTGTAAAATATTATACGCTTTATGAAACAGATGCAATATTATCTCAATGTTTAATTTTGCAAAGTTACACCTTTACGGTATTTCATAAATGAATGCCTCGCCTCTCAAATTGGATGTAGACACATACTAAGTTTGTAGAAAATGTTAAGTTATGTCATTTGTAAACTGCAAATTGTTAAAATTGTACAGCGCATAGAGAATTCATATGTTTTATAATGCGCTTTATAAAAAATTGAATTATTATTATTATTATACTCATTTTCATACAAGGTAACCAAGGTATCTGGCTTTACGACAAACAATCAAATTATCCGTCTACGCATATGGCTTCATAAGACAGCACATAATACAACATCTAATCTCAAATAAAATGTAACATTTGATAATAATAATAATAATGATCATGATAATGGTGGCTACTTGTATAGCGCACAGGTCCACCTTATGGTTACACACGCGTAATTATAGGCGAATCACTTTCGCGGATGAAAAATAGACCCCTAGGCAACCCATAGGAGTTCAGCTATTATGGATTAATGTTAATAGATGTGAATAAGTGATTATTTAATTGTGGATATTAGTAAATGAATATATGACCTTTCTGTTTCAAAAGGGGGATCCAAAAATTTTCGATTTCTGGAACTACTTGACACCGCTAAATATAGACTCAATTTACCTCATTAGGGGAATGGAGTTTATTGATGCACGACATGTTGCTATGTTAGGGGTGATTGCTCAAAAATGAGCTGTTCAAGAGGTAGTTTTGAATGCAGACTGAGAAAGTCCATAAAATTTCCTTTCCATTGCTACCAAGCACTTGTCGACCTAATCTACAGCTGATTTTATATGATTTTTTTTCCAGAAGGTCAAATAGCACACGAGTCTATGGAGAAATAATTACGCGTGTGTACCCTTATTGGTGCTCATGGCGGTAAAAGCTTTACACTCATCATTACCTCTAGCTTTAGCTTTATAATAAATATCAATATTTATGGATGCTTCCATTCCATTTACAATGGCAGTCGGCAAACACCTCAAATGCAAATAGGCTGCCTGATGTGAATACAAAATTCCAAATTCGTTCTGAGGATTTAATCTCACTCCAAATTATATTAGGATTTTTTCCAATTAATTCCTGGAATAATACAACTACATCCACCTAAATTCAACATAGGGGCTGTAATCTCACTTACAAGGAGTAGTTCATAATTAGAGCCATGTTTTTTTGTTGTTAAAACATGGAATATGGAACGAGTTTGGGTCAATGTTTTATTGATTTATCCTTTTCAATTCAAAATTAAATATTGCCCCGAGTGTATCGCGCCCCTAGTTTATTATGACTACGTGGTGCTTTAGAATGCGATTTTACAGCGGAGAATAAAAACACATTTGCGTCTGTTTCAAGCGCAGACAGAACGCAAATGAATAAAGGGGCGTTTTAACTTATTTAACTAATTTGCAGTCGATACCTCTTAAATACCTGATGTAACCAAGACAAAATGGTTTCGGAATGTACTGAAAATAACAGACGCCACAGAACGTTTTGAAAAGTGGAGGGGCTGTGTTTAGCAATTTTTACGCACTGTCAGTTTGCTCACAATTTTTTTATGATAATGATAAGAGCGAGGTTACGCACCGTCACCACGAACGGCAAAATCGCTGATCAATACCATTTGACCATTGTCTAGGTCGGCTTCGCTGGTTGCCAGTGACAACAGCGGCGAAGAGCAGAACTCTACAATGGTTTTTGCTCAATCCCGCGTCCGTCTTAGATGCAGGAACGTAGCCAATCAGATGCGGCCAAGCGTTTCACGTGCCTATTATGTAAATCACGTAACCTTTACCGCGGACTTTGGATTTCGGCGTGAAAGCTCGATTCCTGACGTCACACTCAATTTGCATACTGCCGTTGATCGAGTAGCGTAACAGAAGTTAAGAGCAACGGAGGGAATAAGGACGGGTTAGAAAGAACGCAGGAATCTGGCGAATTCTCCCGTCGTTGAGCCGCTCCGTTGTCGAGCGTAAACTGGGGAATAATTCAAAGTGGACGGAGGAATAAAGCCCCGTAAACATTCTCGGACATCCGTTTCCGTGGTCATAGAGTCAAAACAACCCTCTAGGTTTGGTATCTTAGAAAACTGATTACGAGTGAAAACATAAAATCATCACTTCCATCAGGCGCGATTTAAAAATGGCACTTTAAAGTGGGGCGAAATTCTGACAAGCGATAAGAAAACCTTTCAAACTAATCCTTTCCAGCAAATAAGCAAATAAAGTGTTAAAAATTGATTTCACTTGCCGTCGGTAGTGACAAGTCCACCCCCCCCCCCCCCCCCCCCCCCCCCCCCCCCCCCAAAGAACGGGGAGAAAAAAGGGTCTTCGTTTAATTTTTGTACTATGTCTTTCATGATGTCTGATTTTACTCTTTTTTGGAAAAAGTTTCACTCGGGCACTCGCCCTCTGGATAACTAGTGGGTTTTTCGAAATTCGTGGATGGTGATTTGTGGACGGTAGAAAACGAGTGCGCATCTGTTGTGCGCATTTAAATATGCGCAGATCAGCTGGGCAATTGTCATTAAATGCGTAGATCAAATGTGCATCCTCTTTCTTACCGTCTACAAGCCTCTGTCCACCAAATTAAAAAACCCACGAATGTCTAATCACTCATTTTTTTTTTTCAAATATACAATTTCATGTACCCCGATTTTTTTTTTCTTTTTCTTATCACAATTTACAGTCGGTTGAATCCACTAGGGCTCATCGTCGCCTTGGACGACAACCACGAAGCTGCAGGAGATCTGTTCTGGGATGACGGCGAAACAAGAGGTATGTAAAGGCCGACTCAAACCTCTGCGTTTTCACCATGAATAATAATGATAATAATAATAATAATAAGAAGAAGAAGAAGAAGAAGAAGAAGAAGAAGAAGAAGAAGAAGAAGAAGAAGAAGAGGAAGAGGAAGAAGAAGAAGAAGAAGAAGAAGAAAAAGAAGAAGAAGAAGAAAAAGAAGAAGAAGAAGAAGAAGAAGAAGAAGAAGAAGAAGAAGAAGAAGAAGAAAAAGAAGAAGAAGAAGAAGATCTATTGTTTACTCTGGGTAGCCACTTTCAGCTATAAGCTGTTCTTCCAGGGTCCCTGCATGACATAAAATTAGTATTACCCTTCTCCATTCTTAAACGCCGAGCGCCTGGCAAGAAGGCATAAGGTCCCATTTTTTTTTATAAGTCTTGGTATGACTCGGCCGGGGATCGAACTCACGTCCTTCCGTTCATGGCGTAGACGCTCTACCACTGAGCCATACATGTCTGTCGGCACGGCGCTTTTAAGAATTAACACAAAAAACCGCTCCCCGGGCGCACAGTATTTAAGCTGATCAGATGGTGGACTGACGTTCGGCTTGCGTCCAAGGTGTTTATGCCGACCGTCAGTTCACCGTTAACCTATTTGGTATGACCTGCATATTTAACACGATATAAACTATTTCCGCAGAATAAAGTGGGTTATAGGACAATAAATCCGTACGGCGTGTATTGAAGTGTGCGGACACAACAATCACAGGCCGGTTCCAATTTGAATAGCATTACAAAGGAGCATAGAATTTGCGTTCGACTTCATTTCATGGAAATTGATTGTATTATGTTAACATCTTCCCGAGCGCAGAGTATATACGCTGATCAGGCGGTGGACTGACGTTCGGCTTCCACATAAGGAGTGTACGCCGACCGTTAGCCCACCGTATAACATTCGAGTTTGTGCGTTCACAAACGACTCTACCATACGTTATTAATAAGTTTGGGGAAAAATTGAGAATGCATTATCACGCAACAAGTTTCTAAGAAATCAGAATGTTTACTACAACTACCCAAGAAGGCTGCCAAACACTTCTATTTACTCCGCATGAAGTGTCTTAGAACTCGGAGCATCTTCATTTTTTCGAAATTCATTCAGTCGTGATAGAAGGTTTTTCACCTCATGTAGTGATTTTAAAAGTTTTCTGCTTACGTCTTTCAATCATGATTAAAGGAAAACAGCATATTTCTTATTTGCTGTAATAACCCATTCTCACACTGGTCAACTTAATTTCCTTTCGATCCCCACTCCATGATGGAGAGCCCTGATATAGAGTATCTATTGTCAATCTTTCCTCCTCTTTCACCATTCTTCCTCTCCCCCATCCTCTTTCATTCCTTCACTAGCTTTATTTTAACCAGGTCATCTATTTTACTCATATATTTTCCCCTCTCTCTCTCCCTGTCTCTCTCTCTCTCTCTCTCTCTCTCTCACTATCTCTCTCACTCTCTTTCTCTCTCTCTCTGTCTCTCTCTCTCCATTTCTTTATGTGTCTACCCCTCTCCCTCTCCCCTCCCCGTCTAACTCTCTCTCTCTCTCTCTCTCTCTCTATCTATATATCTATCTATCTATCTATCTCTCTTTATCTTTCTCTCATCCCCCTCTCTTTCTCTCTCCACTCTCTCTGGCGCTCTCCCCTCTTTCCCTCTGTCTCATTCTGTCTCTCTCTCTCCGTCACTTTCTCTCCCTCCCTTTCTCTCTGTCTCTCTCTATTCCTCCCTACCTCTTTCTCCCTCTCCCTTTACTAACTCCTCTCTCTCTCTCTCTCTCTCTCATCATCATTTACAATCGCTTTCTTTGATTAGCTTTTCAATCTGCCCCCCATGCCATTTTCTTTATTGTTTTCGTCCTAGTTTTAATTGTGGTTGGTTTTGTTCTCTTTGTTGTAACTTCTTGATTTTGTTTCTCATCATGATGTCTCTTTTATCAAGCTCACTATGTGAAGCTTATAATTTATAAAACAAAAGAAAATGTGAAGATTCAATTAATCCATGGTACCCGGAAAGAATGACCTAACGCAACCTAATGGTTTTTTTTCTCCTTTATGATTTTATTTTTCCTCTCGATTGATGGGAATTGATATGATTGTCAAACGTATTGCTTCCGTTTACCATGTTTACAGGATATTTGGAATCGTCGTGGTGTAGTGGACCTTATGCCCCGGTCACATAGGGCCCCGGAAACAACACAATTCAACACGACTCTTTATCAATTCACAATTAAATGCCTCCAAACAAAGAGTCGTGTTGAATCGTGTTGCAGTCCGGGGCCCTATGTAACCGGGGCCTTACTCTTGCCTTTTAACCAGAGGGTCACGGTTCGAGTCCCACACTTGGCGTTTGTTTCCTTTAGCAAAGAAATGTATCCAAAACTCTGCACTAACTCTGATCTGCACTCTACCCAGGTGTGATTTTGGACCGGCAAGAGTCAGCGAAACATTATCTGATGATGTGATCGTCTATATATGGAACACGATATAAACTATTTACGCCGTGTATTGAACTGTACATACACAACAATCACAAGCCTGTTCTGATTTGAATATCATAACACAGGAGCATTGAATTGGCTTTCGACTTAGTTTTGCGGAAATAGTTTATATCTTGTTATGGTTACCTTGATGCTAGGCTTAAATTGCCATCTAGTGATCGGGTGAGAATGTCAAAAGCGCTTTGAGCAGTCGTACACATAATAAGGCGCTATAAGAAATTCGCATTATTACTGTTATTAAATTACTTTTTTTCGATTGTGTTATTTCATTAATCATAGATACGTACGAAACGGGCGATTACAGCCTCCTGGAATTTGCAGTGACAGAAGTAAGTGTATAATTACTATTTCGAAAAAGAAAATTTGTCAAATTTGATAATAAAACGCGTACTTTTGCCGTCGAATATGGGCACTTTTGTATGGACGGTAATGGAATTACAATGCCATTTCGAGCAGCATTTTTGTCTGCTCTCTCTCTCTCTCTCTCTCTCTCTCTCTCTCTCACCCTCTCTCCCCCCCCCCCCCCTTTTTTTTTTTTCTCTCTCTCTATCTTTCATCTTCTGATGTGGATATAGGACTATAAATTCTGGTCTCACGTTATTATATGCCTACATACGAGTACACACACACACATTACGCACATCCATCCTTCTCTATCTCTTATTCTCCTTATATAGGCCTACCTTAATCAATACATCAGAAAGTGTAGTGTATATCACTCTTTAATACAAACACGCACACATGGATATCCTTCTCTATCTCTCTCTCTCTCTCTCTTTATATATCCTAAATACATTGTCACATATTAATATTTTATTTTAAAATTTAACAATCCAAGCCGTCTCATTGATGAGAAAAAATAACAAAGAATGCAAAAAGAAAGAAATCATTTACACAGACACTAGTTAGATATATTTGAAAACTTAATAAAGCATTCACTGTCGCTTGTAGCAAAGTCTGTGTGCCGAGTAGGTGATATATGTTTAATTTTACTTTTTCTTAGGCTGTAAATGTTGATTTTGAAGCATAATATTTTCACAGCTTAGTTCATGTAAAGTTTGGTTATTATATATCACGGTTTAATACAAACCAACACATATACAAACACACACCCACAAACAAACACACACCCACACAGACACGCATGCATTTCTGCACACACAAAAAACACTTGTTACTTTTTTTCTGTCTCTCTCTCTCTCGCTCTCACTCTATATCTCTCTTTTGTTTTTCTTCTCATTCTTCTTCTTTTCCATCTTATGTATGGTACTGTAAATCTAAAGACACCGATTTCTATTATGCATTATATATTAAAGATGTCAGGTCGAATAATCAATAAGAAATAAATACAGGAAGTGTTTTCAAGCTTTCTTCTATTTCATTTGTTATTGTGTTTTTCTTGCTAAATGTATCAATTTCAATATCAAACAATGGAAAAAAAAGGCGGCTGCAAAATTTAAGGTCGGAAGAAACGAGAAAAGCGCTGTTATCATATTTAACATGACCTTACGGTTTGTGGTTCATTCATATTTTTTCATAATTTTTTTATTGTTTGTATTCCTTTAATATTCAATGTCGGACGCTTCGCAGACGAAGCACAAATGCTTTGTTTTCATTTCTAGTGTTTTGTCAACCATAGAAATTAGTTCAATACAGTTGTGTTTTTGCGGTGTTTTCCCTGCCTAGCGCTCAGGGACTTTCCTTGTACAAGTGATCAGCGCTGTTTAAAAAGGAAAATTCATTCTTCGAGATACATACAAGACGCATAATCCACCATACATGCTTACGTATCTATTCACGTAAAAGCGTTCCGGTTTTCAATACGCCGTCTTTGCCAAACGTCGCATTGTATTATAAGATGAAAGTGTGATATAATGTTATCAATGAAGACAAATACAATTAATATATATTACATCAAATACCATTGATATTATTTTTTTTATATCGAAAGGCTTATGAACCTAGAGGTCTTAGTCCAAAAGGTTATCTTTGATAGAAAATATGGTACAGTTTTTTATTAAGATACAAATCGCTAGGATGAATGAAATGTATAAAATGGATGAATTTTATGGACTAAACAAAATATTGCGGAAATGCCATCTATCTGGAGTCCTAGTCGTCGCCATCTGGCCATTGTCAATCAATTTATCTCCTGCTCTCGCTCTCTCTCGCTCTCTCTCTCTCTCTCTCTCTCGTTCTTTCTCTCTCTCTCTCTCTCTCTCTCTCTTTCTTTCTCTCTGCGCCTCTCTCTATATAATAATTTATCTTTCAGTCTGTTACTTCTCCTCGGTTTTAAGACTCTGCCCCAGAAAAACCTTGTGTTGCTTAAAAGCAAAACAAAAAAGCAACAAAAAAAAATAAATAAATAAAACAGGTTATAAGATAAGACGAACAATAAGGAAAAGTTTGAAAACAAAATTGGTAAATATTAAAAAAAAAAGTTATCAATGTTTGAATGACATTTAACGGTGATTTAACAAGCAAATATGCGAGTCTTGGTCACGTTTTCTGATGTAGTTCGTGCATTTCTTAACTCTTTGCCTATTATTCATTGATATACCATGTTATTTTTAATAATCAGTTTTAAGCCTTAAACGCTAGGTCACTTTATCGAGAGGTTCATATTATTCAACAAGTCAATGTAACTTTAGTAAATGGATTCAGATGAAAATATAATATATTTGGACATAAATGATCTTAATGAAATACTATAATCAATAATTAAAACAAATGATATACTTGTTGCTGATAAAGAGGAAAAATTAATGCATTTTATAGATTTGGGTATATTTCGGTTGATTTTATCTACACTACAGTTTGTGATTAATCAAATATAAAGTTACAATTTCTTTTCTGCCTATAGTTTTAACAATGTCTTAAGTTTTATATTGCGTTAAATGTTAGTAATTTGTTAAAAAGATTGTTTTCATCACGTGATTCTAAAAGAGATATATTCTGATCATTATTGTATTAATGTCAATCAATTAAACAGAAAAAGAAGCAGAATAAAGACAAAAGATTGGTTTTGAAAGAGTAAAATATGATAAATTATGATACGATTATGATTATACATTAAATATGCTTATTATTATGATGATAATGGTGGTGCTGATGATGGTAGAGAAGATAATAATGACAACTTCAACAATTATCATGATAATGGTGAATGTAATATGTATGACGATCATGATGATGGTGATGATAATAGTAGTGGTGACGATCGATAGATCTGAGAGATTAATATGTTTTTTTTTATTCATGTATTTATTAAAATCAAACCATAACATACACACTTTGAAATTAGAAATGATGAGTTACATAGAGAGAGATTAATATGTTGGTGTTGGAGGTGATGATGATAATGATGATGATGATAATTATGATTAAAATAATGATGATGATGATGATGATGATGATGATGATATCAAGGATAATATGAGTATAATGATGATGATCTCGATGGTCACAGTGGTGAAGGTGATGATGACGATGATGATAATGATTATGATGATGACTATACGATGACGATGTCGAACTCTGTATTTCAAGTAGAGATTATTCTATCAACATATCATTATTGAGCTTAACTTCAAAATATTGACGCAACAAAGTTGACAACTAATATGATGGGAAAAGATGAATATTGTTTCTGAAGTTACATTTTCAAAGATGTTTTATAAGAGAAAAGTAAACGAATGTAAAATGATATGTTATAAAATGATTCTTGCAATTACATAAACGTGGCAACGTTTCTACATGTTATTACACTTCATTTCAGGAAACTTAGATGAAATATTTAATCTTGTACGTTTATTTCCGTTTTTAAAGTTTGATGTTTATTTCAATTTCATATGTACGAATATACTAAAACACGGATATGGTATCAAACCACGTGGTTTTGTAATTTTAAAGGATATTCTTTTCATTTTTATGATCGCCCTTCCGGTTAAGTTGGAGCAGTCACTCTATTTATCTTAATAACATTTTATTAAAGACTGAAAGAGGAAATTGAATTTGATTTTGATGTTATTGAATTTCGTTTTATTGAAATTGTTACTCAATCAACTTTCAAAGTTAAGATTATTCGTAGGCAACCGGAAACCAGAATCGAAGATTTCATAGCGAATTTTAATTACCTCATATATATCATTGATGAATTCAACACTGAAACATGAATTTCATAATGTAAAAATCGATCTGAAGTGGGACTTTTACGTGTATTATTATTCATTACAACTACTGCCATTTATTGGTTACCACATCGTCTTTCAGCTTATTGCGCAACCTTGATAAACAACACTTTGGCAAATAATTTTGACTAACTTCTCACTTCTGGATGTTTTATAATTTTGTTACAACCCGTGTTTAAGTGTTTAAAATAAGAGTATAAGAACTTGCGGGCAGATACCGGATGTAACGTTTGCAGTGTACATATCAAAGGGAAGTAAAGTATGGAGTCCTGCAGGGCTCTGTTTTAGGACCTTTACTGTTTTTAAAATATATCATCGATGTTCCCAATTGGTCTCATCAGCAGGTATTAGTCGTAATTTTTTTTTCATTCTCTCACCTTCCACTCTCTCACACACGATTTATCTTTCGCTCTCTTCTTTTCTTTGACTTCAATGCGCTGTGGAATTGCTGTGCAGGAATTTCGTTATAGTGCACGGTCTTGCACTATAACGCATATGACTATATACGTCTCAATCGAAATGTACAATTGCGCTTGCTTATTTTCATTACAAATGTATGCTTGTAATGTAATGCTATGTAATTAGGCTGTTTGTTCTGTAATGTCGGGGGGGGGGGGGGGGGGGGGGGGGGGGGGGCTATTTACTATAATAATTATTACATGTTCAATTGATGCACCTTTATTGTTCTATATGAACTCAAAATAGGTAAATTTTCCCCCGTGTAACTCTATTCACCTCGGCCTGTATCCTCAGTAACTTAAATCTGCACTTGGAGTTATAACGCATGGTAGTCCATGCATTATTTATGTATTATTTTTCTTTCTATTTCCCTCTTAAAGGGCATGCTCTCCATGACTATAACCGTCGATGGATATACCGATCCAAACGCCCTCTATTTTGAGGAAATCTCAATCTATGGCGCTGGGAATTACGTAGAAGGAACTGACGTCACAATAGAAGTTGGAGGCACCGAGACAATTCTGCAGGACGGCTTCACATTCGATCCTGATACACAGGTAAAAGAAAAT
>BQKZ01001993.1:2184-14305 GCA_036244855.1 Temnopleurus reevesii
AACAAAATGAATTATACAAATACTTGATTATATACATGATAAAACAAAAATATGAATCGGCTGGAATCCCATTCAGCAGTGCCAGGCACGACACTACTGGTCTTCCATGGGATCCAGGTGAAACATAAAAGAAGAAGTATATAGAAGAAGAAGGAGAAGAAGAAGAAAGAGAAGAAGTAGAAGAAGAACTACGATAGAATACATTGACAAACATACAAGATAACAATAACAGAAACAATATAATTGTTTTTTAGTGCTATGCAGTCCCTGTGTGATCATTGAAAAAGAAAATATGCAGAGGTGGATGCTATCAAAACATACAGTCCCCAACTGGACTAGGTAACACCTGTGTGGCGCCAGGCATCCTATGCATGCCACGTTTGTGAAGGATAGCTACTTGGCGCTGGACAGTAAGAAAATCTCATTTTCATGGACAATCTTTAAAGGCCAACTCACACCTTTGCATTTTCATCCTGCGTCGGCCCAGCGCTCCCCGAGCGCATACTATAGGCTGATCAGACGGTGGACTGACGTTCGGCTTGTACTCAAGGAACGTGCGCTGAACGTCAGTTCACCATATGACCTGCGTCTGTGTGCGTCCTGGGAGCGTTTCTAATTTTCGAAAACGCTGGGCCAACGCAGGCTAAAACGCAAAGGTGTGAGTCGGCCTTTAAGGAGTAGTGCGCACCCTCTACAACACATATACGATTTAAACCAACGCCACATTACAAAAAAGACTATTTTTCTCGAAATTCATATTTTGTCATTTCAATCCAACACTTCAAAAATAGAACTTTAATGACACATATAGTCTTTGTACCCATTACAAAGCTGCACTCTCTAGCTTTCCAATTCTGACTCAAAAGAAGAGAATGATCCGATGTGGAAAATAGAAGATTTATTGTCCAAAATAATATGAGACAAAGAAGTTCAACGCATTACCGAAGTTATACAGGACCTTCTTAAAAATAAAAAAACATAATATGATCTTCGAAAAAGTTTTCATACCGATTTACAGCGATGTATAGAACTTCAAATGAAGAGTTCCATTTTAAAGCAAAGATTCAATTTGATAAACAATGAGGAAGTATCGTGCTGAGTCGTGTTGAATCGGGGTTCTATGATGTGACTGGAGCCTATAGCCCCGGTCACATAGGACCCCGGAAGCAACACGATTCACCCCGACTCGTTGTGCTGACGCAGTTAACTGTGAATTAACAAAGAGTCGGGGTGAACCGCGTGTTGCTTCCTTCCGGGGTCCTATGTGACCGGGGCGCTAAGTAAGATTTGAACAACATTTGATGCGATCTTGGGTGGAGATACAGTAAACTGACACCAGACAATCAAGCAAAAAGTGTGCTTTAAATGACAACTCGTCAGTCGGTTCGCTTGGCTGTTTCATTTCAAGTCAAGGATCATTTAATCTAAAGAACAACGTCGGATGACGTAAGTTTACCAACTTATTCTCTCTTAAAACGTCATTCTTCACATTTTAATGTAATATGTTGTGTAATGGTAATAGCTATACTCCAGATATGTGTCGACAATGTTCGTGGACCTTCGTTGCCATGGTAACGTGTGTAAATGGTGTGTGATGTTGAGTGTCAGGAGCATTATGGCTTGCGGCAGTCATCTCGGAGCCAGGTGGTGGTAATGTTACGAGATGGAACATGTAGACTATATCTATCGTGGAGTATATCTATGCAGTGGAGTATATCCACCTATAGTGACTGCGCGATATAGATTATCCAATTATCATTATCATTATTATCACTATTATAATTATCATAATACTTCACATATCAATAATACTTCGTTTTAAGTCCGCATGTTTGTTGTATGTACTTTTAATGTATAAAGTACACGTTGTAATTATGATCCATTGCAATTGAATGTATTTTTACTGCACGGCACCATTGAAAAACAGCATGTGCTAAATTGGGTTTTTAACCGTGTTTAGATAAATGTATCAAATTAAATCATACTGCGGTGTTAATAGCAATACATTTTATTCCGTTCCAGTATAACATTCGAGTAAATATCAATGTCGTTTTTGTGTTTGCCATAGTTATTAACCATCAGCCAATGTTAAACGAAGACAATCGCTTTTGTCTGTGAACACCTGATAATGTGTTTATTTTCTTGCGATCAGAGTTCTATTTCACTTTCCTAAATTGGCTAAAGTGTAAGTCTAATTACACTATCAGTTTTCTCTTCGTGCCTAATATGTGATACCGTATGCACGCTCTAAAAATTCTCAGAATAGTGTACAATGTACGTGTATAGTGCTAATTGACAAAATATAGTGTGGTTCAGCATTCTATATAATCCATTTAGCTGAATAGGGTTTGTTATACGGTATGATTCATATTGTACATGTAGGTTAAAGCTTTCGATGTCCTACTATATTTGAGACAATGTTTCTATTATTCACTAAATTTGTTGCTTCACTGCTAGTAAGCTGCATGTTTTGTTTATTCAGAATTCATTTATCAAAGACCTCGCGAAGAAATTACAGTTAATGTATCGTTATACCGTTGTTATCCAAGACACGGAATTAAAGTTTAAAAGGGTAAGAGGTAGAAAATACATCACACGCCATTATGCCTCCACTATCCCTTTATCCCTAAAGTAACACGCTGCAACATGAGCTTTCGATACATCCTTGCTTTTCATTTCGCTTATGGAAGCAAATCGCACATTTTCCCCCCACTCTCCCTAATGGATTCATTCATATCCCCCACGGATGAAATAGTTTGTGCTATACATCAACGCTGCCTGTCGTTGCCTAGCAACGCGCACTATTGATGCAGAATTAGAGATGAATTACTATATGTACCCATCGCCTCCAACGAGACGGTTTGATGCTACCTCACCCCGTCTTGGCTATTAAAACGAAATCTAATCTTCATCTGTTATTTGTTGGAAATCGTGTTTAATAGATGCAACCTGAGATTACTGGGCGAGATGCTAATTTGAATGTCCGCTCCGATTAGCTGTCGTAAAATCAATAATGTAATAATGACACACGCACGATCTATTTTTGCACAATAGCCGACAACATTAAAGACACCATAAACTATTGAAGAGCCGTTGAAGATACCATAATACGTCTGAGACTCAATTAACGACCCCATAATGTTGGCTTTACAGAACATCTGAAACTTTCCTTTTAACTAATAATGGGATGATATCTATTAAAGAAATGAATGTTATTGAGAACAGAATTATACAAATAAGAATTATCCAGCCTACCACGTAATATACTATCTGGTAAGAAATACTGCTCTACCGGGAACCTTAATTGCAAATTATGCTTTCTTGGTTTCCACCACAATGTAGCCTTATACTCGTACATCTATTTCTTCATGTTTGTCTATTAATTTTGTAATTTTGTGTATTGCTATATTGTTCTGCTTGAAAAATGAATTGTATTACATTGTATTGATTTGAATTTTGTCATCAATTTGCTGTTATTAATTTGTTTTAATGCTATACTTTTATGAAGTGCATTCTCAAATTTTCTACTGAAATGTATTTTCACATGTCTTGAATATTCTAAGGATCTTTATCAATGCTCAACATTTTGATATGCGCAAAGGACATAAACTTCAGGCCATTCACCCCCACCAACATGGTAGCAGCGCAAGGTGGGTTATTTAGGGGGAGTCAATAGGGCGGCGGCCCAGTAAAAATAAGATTTAAAAAAAAAGATTTGGGGAAATATCGCGAAATTTTTTTTTGCAGAGGAGCAAAAAAATACTTTCGTCCTTTTGATTTCCAGCTTATCTGAGCGCTGCAGCGAAATGAAATGTATTAGATCATCTATTTTTTTAACAGCATTGTACAGACGCCCCCCCCCCCCCCCCTCGTTTAGGTGACATCCCGGATACTCAGATGTGTGTACGGACCCACAGGCGATTATTCGTTCTTCGGCTCGCACGCTTGTGTAATACAAGATTTGACCTAAATCTGCGCAGGTGTGCCGACAGAACGTATACACGGTGTATCAAAATGAGTGGTGCATCTTTTCTCTGCCACCACGCTAGGGTAATACAGACTGTGACAAAAATATTTACGCTTTAACTGACAAATTGTTTTCATCCGCTTCGCACATTCGATGTAATTTCAAACCATTCTCTTTATGATTCGACAAAACATAAACTTTGGGTGTGGGTATTCAACTGATGAGGCATGCACGTGGTCAAAATGTAGTCTTATCTCTAATACTTAGATCACAATCCTCATTGATGTCCGCAAATTTGTCGCTATGACGGGTTTACGCAAACGATCGATCATCAATACACTATACGCATCTGCTTTTGAGTACTTCAACACGTTCAACTTCCATTCTCCGCACTCCTGAATCTAACTTTGGTCTTTAAATTCCCTTTTAATCTGCTTTCACCTTTTCCAACGGTGTCGATATTATCAATGATAACGGGAGTGTTGCTATAGGGGGTTTTAGCCATGTCCTTCATCAGAAAACCAAAGCATCTACTTTCAAACCTTTCAACACAGCTACCCTCTCATCCCCTAAATCGAATGCTAATCTTTTACTCTAATCCTGCCTCGCTGCCAATTTTTCAACAGTGTCAAATTATCAAGTTTCACGAAGGTATTGCTATGACGGGTTTACGCAAAGGGCTCCTCAGCAATACATCTCCGCACCTTCTATTTAACCTCACGACCCAGTTCCCCTCTCACCCCTAAATCAATGAGCGATCTTCTATTTCCGCCGTCACTTGTTTCACCTTTTCAACAGTGTCAAGTTATCTAGGTCGGCTATTTTCGCTGCTATGTCAGATTTACGAAAACTGACCCTCAGTAGTACATCTATACGCACCTGATTTGATTTTGAACATGTTATCCTCTCGCAGTCACCCCTCTTAATCGAAGGCAGGTATGTCATTTCCGTCCTGACACTCTTCCCGCTTTCCGACAGTGTCAAGTTATCTATGTAGGCTTAATTGTTGCTATGTCAGATTTACGAAAACTTACCCTCGGTAATAAATTTACGCGCCTGCCTTGCTAGATAATCATGTTGGATTGAAAAACGCCCTGGCAATCTCAACAACAACGAGCTCTTTCGACCTTTTATTCCACTTTCCGCCACCCTATCTTACTTCATCCCACTTAAGAAATTACCTGGAAAATATGTTGTTGGTTTTTTTTGGGGGGGGATTCAAAGGAGTGTGGCTTGTCAATACCAAACGTAACAACGGGGATATCACTACCGATGCTTTTATCAGTGCTAAGTATCACATAATTTGAAAATGATCTAACTTCCTATCACCCTGATCTAACCTCACACGGAATTTACCATAATTGGATCAGGAGTATGGGAAGTTTGCTTTTTATCTTCCTAATTGAAGCAAAACTCCAAACAGTGAATGATAAAAAAAATCAAATTTCATCAATCTTTAAAACGGAACACACATACAGACAACATTCTTAAGACAAAACCATATTGGACTTTTGACTCCATGTCGTCATATATCCTAATCCATAAATAAATTCTGCGCAGGTGCACTAAACGCTTTCAGTCAAATTTACTCTGTTTATTCCCTATCAATTACAACATCATCCCCACGAAATGTCAGATATTGAGCTTTATTTCACACCATCAGGGTTGTGTTTCACAAAGCTGTGCGTAGACCTATGTACGACTCCATTAACGACTGGCGACCC
This sequence comes from Temnopleurus reevesii, assembly GCA_036244855.1. Classification (NCBI taxonomy): domain Eukaryota; kingdom Metazoa; phylum Echinodermata; class Echinoidea; order Temnopleuroida; family Temnopleuridae; genus Temnopleurus; species Temnopleurus reevesii. The sequence continues at coordinate 7,876 of BQKZ01001993.1, forward strand.
TTTCTTGTACACATTGATAACTCCTGGCGCTGAATCGAAAGGGTCTGCTATCGTATGTAGATCTACGCACAGCTTTATGAAACAAAACCCTGGTCGGGAACTCGTGTTACTTTAAATGGAATTGAATCCGTAAGGGCAGGCGCCTTTTCTCTTGCAACAGGTGTTTTTGGCGAAAAGGTGAAGCGGTGTTAAAGGGAAGCGATGCATCATCTAGAGGTGTAAGGATTGGCCTTTCGTCCAATCACATAAAGGTCAAACCTCTCTATAACGACCTTCTTATATTATGACTAGGTATATTCTTTAAACTGACATATTAAACAAACAAAGGTTGGAGAGGACATACTTTTCAAAATGGTAAATCGATATTTAAAAAATGCTCGATCAAACAGTTACTGTGCTTGATCCAACATTGTTTGACTGGTCAGTTTAATGTTTTTGCCAGAAAATTGGCAATGTGCTCCCTTCTGATCTGCACCTAGGAGGCAGAATCATTTTGTGCAACGTTATATTAAACTAAATAGCGTATTATGAAAAAAATAACAGAGTTCGTGAGCTTACCTTAACCATGAGCACGCCTTTCGAAACAAATCGATCCTCCTTTTGGCTCTCCTTGAAATATTCAAAAACTACATCCACAATTGGGTATCTGCTTCCAAACACTAGACCACTGTTTAGCAAAAAGCGGTTAACACTCCAGGAATGTTCTCCAACATCGTAGAGTATATAGCTGAAGTAATTATGAAGTATGTGCACTAATCTGTCTGCAGCTCGCTGCTCGAACACCTCTTGAAAACAAATAAAATCGAGATGAGCGGGGAAGTTTGAGCTGATGCCATGTTCGCAAGGTCCGATCCGCTCCCTGATGCTACTTTGACTGCAGAAGGACATGGGGCATCGCGTGATGGTGCTCCTGGGGTTGGTGTTTCCGGGTGTGGAAGGACCGACGGAAGAAGCGTACTGGCTATGCGACGTCTGGAGTCGCACGGTGGACGTGGATCCGACCGATTCGGGTGACGACGGTGAGGAGATGGGACCACGAGTTGGCACGATGTCTGGGATATCTGCTTCGGAAGATCCTCCAGGTTGTTGAGGAAGTTCTCGTTGCTTCCTCCCCTGGCTCCGAGGAGGCTTTGGAGACTGCTGACTGCTTCCTGTGTTAGTCCTTGACATTCTGGGGGATCGTTGAGGATCCGGGCTCCTGTCGCGACGTTGTCGCCGCCGGTCTTTGTCCCTCATCGGGAGAGTATCGTCTTTGGAGACGCTCCCCCTAGATGAGAACTGCCTACTCATATCAAACTTCAAGACATTGTCCTCGCCGCCAGCAAGGTGACTGATGTTCTGAGGCGTCATTAGAACAGAGGTACTTGGTGAATGGTATATACAAGACTGTTTGAGCTCGCCGTCAGATGGCGAATGGATGAATATCTTGGGGTTAGGTCGCAGCTGGGAGTTCACGATCTGCGTGGCCATCTGCTTCGCTCGATACTGGACCTGCCCCAAGTTGTTCATCCGCGCCATGGCCTCGGGCATGAGACACGAGTCGACGAAAGCGAACTTGAAGTTCCTCTTTTCAGCAAGGTCAGTCCAGACGCGGTTGTTGACGTTGATAAGGTAAGGGTTGCTTTTGAAGGAGAAGCGATAAGGCCGACGAAACCTGGCCATGATGACCCTTAAGGCAAACCCGAGCCCCGCAAAGGGGCAGGCGATAATTATGATTGCTATCATGATTGGCACAAGAATGATGAGTGTGATGACCCTCTCGTAACAAGGCATGGCATCTCCGTCCTGGAGTTCGTCCGTAGTCCTTAAGAACAGGGCCATCAGTTGGTTTAAGTTCCAGGTCCATGGCAAGAGCAGGTAGAAACCTAACGAGTAGAGCTTCTCCTGGAACGCAAAGTTGAATACCTTCTGATGAAGCATCTTGCTGCTCTTTCTATCTCCTACCTAATCTAATCCAAATCAAGGTGATTGCCTGTCATAGCACCACTTCCAATCGCATAGTCATCCTTTTATACTGTCTCCCAATACTATTCCTCATGTAAAAGCATGGCTTTGATTGCCGCCGAAGGATAAAACCACCATCGCTCGGATCATAAACGAGCACCGTCAACATGGAACCCCCTCTTCTTCACTTACTGGAGCAAACATTTGCATAATTGATGAAACGCGAACATCACGTTCGTTCAGAATCACTATACGATGCGCCGCTAAATACAACTCCAATCCCGAGCTGGTCACCGCGTATGATATAAATATCCTAATATCCTCCGTCCAAAGCTCGGCAACACGTGTTATAACAATACAATGCACATACGAATCGAAAATAGGTTCAATTCTTCATAAAAACCGGTTGCGAGAGCGGGAAGCATTATAAACAAATCGCGCTCCACACACTCCGCAATTTGTGCACTGCAAGATGCGAGTAAATGGTTGAAAAGAACTGTTGCCTTAGTGACCATATGGCATCAGCGAAGCTATAGCGTGGAGAGGAAAAGAGAGACTATATCCTTAGTGTCATACAACATCCATGAACTTGTCTAGGAGCAAGCGATACACCGAGGAGCAAGTTATAACGCTAAAGACATCCCATATCAATAAATCAATATTACTGCAATCTCGACTCCATCTCATTTCGGATGAAACTCCGTCATAATGACATCGAGTGGGAGGGGCGATGCGTTCATTATTGCTCGTTGAAACGCCTCACGGGCCACCGGCCGTTGTACTCAATTTAATCTTCATTTATCCACGATTTCATGGCACATCAAAACAGGTAGTTTGCTGAATGAACACTTTTCGAGATCAAACGAAAGGAATTACGAACGCAGGATGGAAATGATGTGAAATGTGATGTTAACGAGTTGTGTTTACCTTGAATTATGTCCAATATTTCCAACTTCATTCAGGCTATGCATAATTGTTGGCGCGCAAAATAAAATCCCACCTGTTGAACACGCACTGGCAGACGATGAATTACCCAAGAAAAGAAAAGCATTCAAATCGACAGCCTTTGTCGTGTAGATGAAATCCGAATGTCAGTGAGTAGATCAAGTCCAAAAGATTTTCAAAAAGAATATTTGCAGTCACCGATATATGTAAATCGAATCATTAGTAGCACATCCAATCAAATCACATTGACAATGTACAGCTAATTCTAGAAAAGGAATATTTATTGCAGAATTCAGGCTACAAGTGCATAAAGATAAAACTCCATCTTAAAAATAACGCAAATCAAAAGTAGTTAACGATGTCCCTCTATACACATGTCCGACTTATCCTCTTTAAAGTTCCACGGTGGTTCAACATCTACGCTAGACGAATAAATTTTGGCGGCATGATTGCCCGGTGCACACAAAAACCCACCGCAAGATCGCCTACAGCCACAAAATAACGTCTCCCTCGCTTTCCCGCCAAATCACAACACACAACGACCTCCACTCAACGCGCTCGCTCAGAATAGCAACAAATCAACTCACGATATTGCCGATTGCTCGCGCTCGCTCTGTCGTCTTACGGCTTGTTCGTCCGTCAACTGCGTGCATGGACGATCATACGTTCGCATTGTCTACTCCTGACAGCCAACCATCGTATTTTTAAGGGTATCTAAGGCCTAAAATGATGATATATTAATTGGTAGTATACACAGCTGGAGGGGGGGGGGTGTTTCATCAAGATTTGTCGCAGCGACAAGGAGTCATTTTCCGACAGTTCCCATAGCAACTGTCAGCGAAAGTGTTTTGCATCCAATCACAATCAAGGAATTTGTCAGCGCTGACTAATTGTCTCTGCGACAAATCGTGATGAAACACCCTCCTGAATTAAACACCACATGATATTAAAAAGTGTTTAGATTTCCAAATATTTAATTTCATAAATAAATACGTTTCTTATCGTAAATTGTGCGTATCTCATGATAAATCGAAAGATGACTTGTATAAAGACTACCTCACACGTCTAAGAGACTGGGATGTTGACACAATGAACGTGCATGTATTCCACAAATCCACTCATGTAGCCTAACTCTTAGTTAAGTTCCGTAAGTCAATCGTGAGCGAAACGTTGATTTGATCTTAAATTCCCATTGATATATCATGCCGAATAAAATTATTTTATGTTAATTTTGTGTACTTAGGTGATATAGAAGTCAATTTTTGTTTTAACCTCAATTACCCCTTAGAGATAATCGCTTGTATTTTGAAATTGCAGCCCGTCCGTTATCCTTCGTGCACATTATTTGGAAAAAGGAAATGGGCTTGTACGGTACTTTAACATCTACCATAGACGAAAAAGAAGATGTACTCATGGAGGGTTGGTTTTGTCAATGTGGCTGGATGGCGCTCTTCAATCTATGGGGATTATTTGCGCCAGTCATTTGGGTATGAAGACTCGGGCTTTGTTCGCCCGAAAGCAACTGTTGCAGTGAATATTTATTTTGAAAAACAAATTGATGTCCCACCACCAAGTTAGAATTTGCATTGCCGAATCATAGGGGCGTTGCGCGCTATTCCCCCCCCCCCTTCCCCCGCTAAATATAAGGGGCACAAATTTCGCTAACCTAAGGAGCCCGAAATTCACTGACTCAAGACAAAGCAAGAGAAAATAAAAATACTGATGTAAAAAAGCACAGTGAGTCGCGACTCTTTATATTCCATTGATATATTCTTTCATTCTCTCGCTTCCTCCTCCCTCTTCCGAAAACATGCTATTTCCTTCAGTCCTTTTCAAACAAATATAAACCTACCCATCTCTCCCCCCCCCCCCCCCCCTCTCCTCTCTCTCTCTCTCTCTCTCTCTCTCTCTCTCTCTCCTCTCTCCCTCTCCTCTCCCTCTCTTTCCCATCTCTCTCTTTCTATCTCGTAAACACCAACTGACATACACACACTCACACACACACACACACACACACCTACACACATGCACACATACACGGCTTAATGCTGGTTGATTGGTTGGTTGACTTTATTTATTCACGGTAAAAACAAAATATTTGTTTAATGCTCTACTTAATTGGTGACTTCATCAAGTGATATCAACCTTTATTTGCTTTTCTTTTTAATAATGGTTTACTGTACAAACACCTTTTGATTTTATTTTAAATGCAATTATAATTTTCAATGCCCAATATCGGAAATTTTAATCACGTAACACCCGAGTTCCGAAGGTTTTTGTCAGGGTAGTCATCTGGCGCGCAAGCATTCAAATGCACATTCCTAGCATCACATGCATTTGCAAATATGAGTATTGACGAAAAGTTTACATTTATTATGATTAGTAATAATTATGATATTAATAACATATGTATAAACGGAATTGGTGTTATATATGTAAAACGATTAGAACACGGGAAGATTTGATTTTAACTATTGCAGGTGTAATATATTTGATTTGAACATTTAGATTACCCCTCGTCCTTTTAATAGCCATGTGGCCCGATTATTGTATTGTGATGATTCATATTTACGATGTATTACGCTGTCCTCTTGCTTATTTATATGCTCACACATATTTTTGTTGCTGTTGTTTATATTTATGTTTTATGTTTGCTTGTTTATTTTGTTTGTTATGTTTCAATGATAATAATCATTTGTTTTGTGGATTGAAAATCAATAAACTAAATTGAATTGAATTGAATTGCAACAAAATAAAATCTAGGGTTACCTGGGTAGCCTTCACAGTTATCTAAACCAGCTGATAACTATGGAAGCTTAAACGTGCCATCCAGATGTCCAGATAATCATTTTGTCATGGAAAAGATGATCAGATGACAAGATATTTGATCTCGTCAAGTTGTAAGAAATGACCCAATGACACAGATCTAGTCCTGTCTAAATCAAGTAAAAGAGATGACCAGATGACAAGATAATATATCTAATATCTTGTTATCTGCTCATCCCTTCTAAAGGATTTAGCTATGACCGGATCTAAGATCTTGTCATTTCGTTTTCGTTTTCACGAAGTGACGGGAGCCAAAGTGTATTATTTCATGAAGACAAAGAAATCCCGACATAGCGCCAATTCAACAGGCATCCTCTTAAACAACGTGTTAATTCTATAGAAGGACACGTGTCAATGGATTTGTAACTCATTTCGTGTAACGGCACCCTTCAGCTCCCGTCACTTCGTGAAAACGCGGACGATTTGATCATTTCTTCTACAAGATGTTGCAATGACCAGTTTAGTTTCGAGATCTCGCCCTCTGAGCATTTCTTCTAAGAGATGTAGACATAACGAGATGATTATTTGGACATCTGGGTGGCATTTTTAAGCGTCCAAAGATAACCCTCCATGGTGGAATTCGTGTTTATCACCCAAGCTTAAAGGGGAATTACACCCAGACAATAATGTACTGGCAGTAAATGAAGAAAAATCAGATGAACAAACTGTGAAAATTTGAGCAAAATTGGATAATCCGTTCAAAAGTTATGAATTT
>BQKZ01001993.1:16634-28356 GCA_036244855.1 Temnopleurus reevesii
TTTTAATTTCAAGATGAGGAATGTACACACACGAAAAACATGTAACACTAAGGAGGGGAGGGCAATTTGATGGTTCAAAGTCGTATCCCTAAGATGGGATGAAATGTTGTACCCCCGTGCACTAATTTCTACACGAAGGGAACCCATTTGCACAGGAATGCCAGAATTGTACTTTTTATATATTCATTGATTTATCAACTTTTTTCATTCATTCATTCAATATGGTTGATTAAAATGTTTTCATCGCAGCCGGAATGATCGATTTAGCAAAGTGTAAAAACTCTCAGGGTACAATGTTTGACCCGAGGTGCCAATAATGCTGTCTGGGGTACAGCCTTAACGATACAGGTTTCAGTGTGTTGCGTCTATTCAGGCTCATGGGCACAACTTTTTACCATAAAATTTTGACGCGAGTCAAATCAGCTACACCACAATACTGTATAATATTTTACCTTCGATTAAAACTGCTAATAATTTTTCTCCTTCAACCCCTTTCTCCTACATATTTAAAATGTTAAAGGATTTTTTTCCAAATATCTGGGGAAGAACATTACCGCAGTATATTGTAAGATAAAAAGTGAACAACACTGCCGAGAAGTGTTAGGAGATGCCTGTATGACAGTTATAAATGGAGTTGCAAACCAGTCTGCTTGTAGACGCAGGACGCAGTTTTTTCTTTGTTTGATATTAGTTTTTGGTATTTTTTAATATGTGATTGAGGATAATTCATGTGACAGTGCCGATGAGGAAGGTGGGTAACACGAACATAAACATTACCAATGGGCAAAATCTCCTAACAATATCGTCCATCTCTCTTACATTTTTAATCCGATGCAGCCATAATTTTTTTCAAGTAGGTATTCCATTTGCAAATTTGACAAAAGTGAGTTAAATGAGTGTTGACGTATTATTCATCTTTGCCATATTTTTCCAACATTGACAAAATATTGATTCGTTTTGTTTTCCATTTTATTTTTTTCTTCAAAGAGATTATTACTAATAATCATCAATCTAACATTTTATAATATTCCAAAGTGTCATTAAAGCAGTCTTCCCGCTTTCTCCAAGCTCTGTAGGTTTGCTAAAATATATTTAGTGCATAAAAAGTAAAAATTATGAGGGAATATGACAGAAAAATCTATTTTTTTAATTTTCTGTATGGCGCCCTCTTAAGGTGAATTTTGCTATAACTATAGTTATTGAGTATTCATTTTAATATTTATGCATATAGATGCATGACATATGTAAAACAGTATTATGAACTCTTTATGAAGATGTTTTATATGTAAAAATAACTACAGTGGAGGCCAGTTTCGTTTTTTTAAGACCACATCCCAACATTTCAAATTCAGGTATAGGCTATAGCGGCCATTTTGAAAGAAATTGTGAACATATAGGTTTAAAAAGTTAACCCTGCAGTCATAAATGTTAGTGCATATACCCATTCNGGGTGGTTAATTGAAACTTTAAAAAATGATTTTTTCTCTTTTGTGTGTTTATTCACGCATAAAAATTTGAATCATGCTATTTGGTGCACACTTGCTAGGTATACATAATTGAAAAATGTTTACTGTGCTCAGAAGTTTCAAATGACTCTGGCAAAGTAAACAACTTCCTTTAACCATTTAAAATAGCTTCATGATCACAAAAGAAAGTCACACGGACTACTTTTGATAAACATTTTCCACAAAATAGGAAGGATGAAAATGTCTTTTTGTCCATCTAGCTATCGTTGATGGTTGAATGGAAGTTGTTCACTTTGTCCCGGGGCCTTTACCAATTCTACTCACATTAAACTTTACCTGTTAAATTGTCAGACACGCCCCTGTTAAAAGTCATGCGACATTCATTTAGGGTATTTTGTTCTTGCTGTGTTTATATGTCCCACCTTGTACGAGAAATATTTATAAAGATCGGCGCCGTAATCCTGGGCGGTGTTTTACCAAATCGTTCGTAAATTTACGCACGACTTTAAGAAAGACTGGAATACATTAACGCATGCAATACACGTAACATTCTTGTTCAGATCAGCAGGAGAAATGGTACCAATCGTGCGTTAAGTCGTTCTTAAAGTCTTTCGTAACTTGGTGAAACACCGCCCTGGTCCCTAGGGTGCACGTCGTCGATGACGATGAATTTATTGTCAATGGGAATCGACGGTAAAGGCCGACCCACACCTTTGCGTAGTCTGCGACTGCCCAGCGTTTTTGAAAATTAAAAACGCTCCCGAGCGCACAGTATACGCTGATCAGACGGTGGACTGACACTCGGCTTGCGCTCAAGTAGCGTACGCCGACCGTCAGTCCACCGTATGACCTGCGTGTTTGTGCGTTTTTAATTAAAAAAAAACCGCGTTTTTAATATAAAAAAAAAGAAGCTGGGCCGACGCACGCTAAAAACGCAAAGGTGTGAATCGGCCTTAGACGCAATAGTTGTTTTTATAGTCTGCGACGGTCATGCCGTCTGCCCTCTCTCACCTCTTTCTTCTTCCATGAGTGGCGGAATATTTCTCAGATGGAGTGGGAATTGATACACTATATCGTAACACACACACACACACACACACACACACATACACAAACACACACATCCAAACACACTCATACAATATACATACATGTATATACATGCTCGCATACACACACACTACTACACACAAACATACTCGCACAATAACGTACGCACGCACACACACACTTGTCAAGTATCGGAGGCCCCATGATCTACCACTCCCCGTACCGCCCTGCTTTGCACGAGACAGATGTCATCAATGCTTCTGCTTCACTCATGTTTTTCTAAAAAAGTGGAAGCCTACTCTCGACACACAGGGCGTTAGAACCGAATCCAGCAAATCCTGATTGATTTTTGTGTTCACTCCTTTTCATAAGGTCGTAATTATAGCAAGCATAAATTCCAAAGTGATGAATCATGAATTCGTGTTTATAAGTCACAGTGCACCGTTTTTAACTACAATGTGAGCAAAACCGGCCATTTGGCCAATTCCTTGTCTTTCAACATGGCGTACAATTGACGTCACCAAAAACACATTTATCGGTATATTAAGGGCTCTGTAAGGTTTCATTTATACCTCATTTCCTCCCCCTTTCCCCAATCGTAATGTTGCACGGCACCAGTCAAAGTTTCTTTGGAACGAGTACTTCATGTTTTTCAATAGGATGTCCTAAGAATGGTTGTTATACCGAGGTTTCTTTTTCTTCATGCAACAATACCCTATGGCTACCGTTGCATTAGTGGGTTTTCGAAATCAATGAACGGAGGCCAGTGGACGGTAGAAAATGAGTGCGCATTTAACGTACGCATCAAATGACAAGTATGCAGCTCATGTGCGCATCATTTTTGCGCACATCAGCTCGTTTTCTACCGTCCAAAAGCTTCCGTCCACCAATTTCGAAAACCTACTATTGCCAGTTTTGTGTCGTACGAGGTAATATATGCAAACATAGAAAATACATTTTGGATAATTCAGCAAAATAGATCAAAAATCCAAACATTTATTTGCTTTTTGGGCCATTACCTGTGGCTCAGTGGTAGAGCGTCTGCCCCATATTATTATTATATTGATTTCGGAGTTACCATCATTTAATCGAATTCGCATTAACTTTTTCTGCGTTTTTGCTTCATGATTATATCATAAATTATGATCAGTATATTAAGCGGATATAAAGAAAGAAATAGCTTGCACAAAGGGATGTCACCTGAAAATAACAACTTTCCGGTAACACTTAAGAGTACAAACATCATCACAAACTTCCTTAAATTTGCGTATTTATTCATTCGAATATATTCACGTTCATGTAATCTGATAATATAATAAAATAACATAGAACGCATAAACAATAGTAATGTGTAAAATGCAAATAAAGATAGAATGATATATAAAAAGAAGATAGAAATAGCATTCATACTTATATAATGATAACTTAAATAACTTACAGGAAAAAAATCAAATAAAAGTTAAAAGCTACATTAATATATTGAACTGGCGAAAAAAAAATATAGATAAAAATTCATGCAGTATTTATCGAAATCTTCAAAATGATTAAAGGTAATATCAATTCAGTGTGGAATGCAAAATACGATAGATATACATGTATTTAAATAATGATACAACAAAAATAGCGCACAAGAATCTAATATGAATACTTCATAATTGGAAGTATTATATGAATAAATATTACACTAGTGAAAGAACATTGGAATTACACAATATACAATGCACAGATGGAAAGAATAAAAAAATTGTTAAAACATTAAAGATTAAAACCGGAAAATAGATAATCATATTATTCATATTTTTTTTGTATTTAGAGCACACCATTATGTACATTGCTTCTTTCCTGTGTGATGTAGGAAAGAAGCAATACTGTGTGTGATCATAGAGGCCTCTATGGTGTGATGTCGTCACACAATGCATACCCTGTATCACGCTCTGCCCAGCATGCACACACCTAAAGCCTAGGGTCTGTGCTTGCAGACTATGCCTCGACACAGAGTGACGTCATACGCGCTCTTGCAAAATCTCGACGATAAAATCCATTTCGGTCATAAAACCTCAAATTAATGTATTTCATATGATTGCAACTGTATAATCGTTTCAAGAATCCAGAAGGAAAATACTGCTCTCTATAACAAAGTTTGTTGTTTAGTTATTGAATGCTAGTACAGTATTGTCGTGTAAAAAGAATTTAACCACCGACATTGCACGGCTTGTCGTAGAAAAAAGTGCTCCTGTTCTGCGAGGAAGAATGTAATGATTTCAGTACCAACACTAACAACAAACTTGAAATCGCAATTTCCCCCAATCAATCCGGGATACGTTTGAAAATTGCACGTAATTAGGCGGGTTTACTTATATATTCAAATTTATATGCTTTTCTTACAACTGAACTTAGTTACGTGGTATTCCATAAACCGTTTAATAACAATAAGACTACAATACTTGGAATCCAGTTTGCATACATTACAAGTTGCTATGTCGGGCAAGCCTCGGGAAAGCTTTAGGATTGTCAAGAACAACCTTTGAGTTCAAGGTATGCATAAAATTTGCATCTATTAGTAAAACCGCCTATTGTGAATACACCGACCGTGACCATCGGTTCAGCTGACGGCATGCAACACACAAACTATCGGAAATACGTCAGAATCTTGAGAGGTAACTGTTAATCCTAGCAGGGTACACACGCGTAATTATTTCTCCATAGACCCGTGTGTTATTTGCTTTAAAAAATCATATAAAATCAGCTGTAGATTAGGTCGACAAGTGCTTGGTAGCAATGGAAAGGAAATGTTATGGACTTTCTCATTCTGTACTAAAAACTACCTCTTGACCAGCCCATTTTTCTTTTTGGAAATTACTCCTAACATAGCAACATGTTGTGAATCAATAGATTCCATACCCGATCTTAGGAGGTAAATTTCGCTGTGTCAGTAGTTCCAGAAATAGAAAATTATTGGGGCCCCCCTTTGGATAAAGAGAGGTCATATATTAATTTATATATCCACAAATAAATAGTCACTCATTCACATCTATTAATAACTGAACACCAATGCCTCGGGCTCTAGTTTTCATCCTCGCCGGTGATTCGCCTATAACAGGCGGGTTTACGAATACATGTAGATGCAAATATTATGCATACCTCTAACACAAAGGTTGTTCTTGACAACCCGAAAGCTTGCCCGAGGCTTGCCCGACATAGCAACAAGTAATGTATGCAAACTGGATTCCAAGTATTGTAGTCTTATTGTTATCAACCGGTCTATGGAATACCGCGTAACTACGTTAAACGCACATAAGTTTGAATATATAAGTAAACCCGCCTATTAGAGGAAATTAAAGTCAAACCTGAATCTGAAATCTGAATTTACGTCTGAAAATGGAATCAAATTCTCTTTGGCGCCACCAGTAAATCAAAGTGTTAACAATTGTGTCAACGACGACAATCGTAGAACAGATAAGGTAATCACAATAACGAAAAAGCGTCAACTCTCTATACATGGAATATAGCTAGAAAAAACCTATCAAAGATGGAATTGTAAACAAAACGACAGACGTTCCTAAAATGAGAGCGTATGTCTTAAGCACACGTTTGTTCTTTTTCCTTCGCGCGGCAAGCTGAGTGTTTGTCCCTGGGGGGATGTGAGATATTTTTCTATATACAACAATATAGCAACAAGACGTCAACACGATGAACACGTTACAGACACAAACGCGCACCAATTCATCTCCAGCTCCAAGTACCCATCCATCAGTGATTAAAGGTACTGCTACCCCCATCGTTATCACCCAGGTGAGAAGACAGATGACGATGCGACGATATCTGGTGAGAATGTTGCGGGTTCCGAACGGGTCGAACTTGAAGACTACAAGCTGTTCAATAGCGACTAGAAGAACACTCGCGGTCGATACAAGGTTGGACGAAATATACATTATATGTGATGCATATGAGAACAATATCGAATCAATCTGAAAAAGAGGAATGAATAAATAGAGATGAATAGAAACTCATTATTGTGGTAGGATTTATAAATACAATCTACATTGCAAGACTCCGGTTTTAGATTTGTAAAGACTTGGTCTGCGCGCGACTGGTAGCTTATTATAACCAGTATTAATCCGCTTTAACACAAAAGTGCATTTTGTTATACTCAAAAGTCGGAAGTAATAAATGTACCTGTACTATACCCATGTATCTATTTATCGACGAATAATGAAGTTTTCTTTGCATTAAAGGTTTGAAAAATAGGGGTTTTAAATCCATAAGATATATTACAGTAATTGCAGAGAAGCGCATGACATCATTCATATCCCATGATCAAAATTTGCCAAGTTATTGATATGGATTTTTTTATTTAATTCGTCACAGTCACAGTTGACCGGAAGCGGTCACCAATGTCAGCACGTCGACTGCTCTCGTTCGTTCACTCACAAATTCAGTTTAGATTTCAGCCGACTAGTTCCAGATGCACTCAAACGTCATGCGCTTTTCTATGGGCTCGTCGCAGATTAATCTGCAAAGCTGTGATGTAACAATGCGCAGCTGAGCGCAAAATGTGACGTGCCCTTCAGGTCGACTGTGACTGTGACTCTGATGAATGGAATCGAAAACCACATAATCAGTCAGCTAGACAAACAGTCGTAGATCTTTGCTATATTCTTATCGGGTGACACTTCCATCTACATAGTTAGAAATAAGGGTGCAATTTTGAACCTCAAAGGATGCAAACCATATCCTCGAGCATCTTTTAGGGTGCAATATCATACAATTTTTTTAATACATTGGCTGCGTTAACACGATATAATATATTTCCGTAAAATTAAGTCGGACGCAAATTCTTTGTAAATAATAATATATTTCAAACAATGCCGTAATTGTTTGAGCCTGCGTCATGATAAATCGATTCATTCCAACTGTTAACTTTCTGTCTGAGCCAACCGACGCACGAATTATACATTATACATTAGGTAATACACGTGGAAATAGTTCCCCTTTTTGACAAATTGCACATTTGTATATTTGATTGTTTTTTTTATTGGTATTATCATTTAGGAATACTGTAGGCTGAAACGTTTCTTCAAAATATCCATCCGAAATACCGTATCCTCAATTTGAACCCTAATAATGTAAAGGGTCCAAAACTTGTCAAGAGCGGACATTTTCCATCATTTATTTTTTTTTTTCGTATCTAGAAGTATTTATTTTCAATAATCGAAATTACATAAAGAATGCATGATAAATTGACATCATAAAAATCACATAAAACAGATGATATAAAACTTATTAAAGAAAACTCATACAGATTCGCTCGCTTGTACTATTACATTCAGGCATTGAAATGACAAATGAATAAAGATATGAACTGATTTGGAAATAGTTGGTATCAAAAGTGATATTTTCCCTCGCTCGCTAAGCAAAGTATTACCCATTAGCTGCACAATGATGATAAATCTTCATTTTGTCACCCCCCCCCCCCCACATGTGGTAAATTATACATGTCGAAAACCACACTGAACAAACCCTTTCTAAAAGGTGCTAAATGTATGGTCGGACGTGTTTGCTCACAAGTTGTCCCCCAAATTAAGATCATGGATCGACACCGTTGAGACACACATAAAAGTAATATATAATACATTAAAAAAATAAGTAATGTGTCCTAAAATGCTTCCCTGTGGAACATCAAATTTATTTAGGTAAATAATCAAATGTTACATTTCCAAAGTTACTACTGGATTTTTATTTTTGGGTGCTAAGCCCATCACTTATGATTTTCGTAGGGATACAAATATGTACCAAGTGATAAAAAAAACTTAGTCAAGTGACCCGTTGAATTAAGCAGGCTAACCTACCAGATTTTCCTTGCCATGTTGGAGCAAATATAAATACTCTATTACGCGACTGACACTAAACAGGCAGTCAGCAATAATGATGTTGATCGGGAAGATGTTCTGTTCCTTATTAAGTTTACGATGACAAGCGATGAGGAGTAATGTGAAGATTGCCAAGACAATGCTAATGGTTGCTGTGACGCCGAGTAGATGTGTAACCGCGAAGTATCGCTCTTTAGGACAGAGGTAATTACTCTCTGTACTAGGGAGAGTAGTCTTTACCATGTTTATCATGTTTACAGGCAAGAGCTTAGGAACATTGAACAAGTTGTTGAGTTCGCTAATGTTTGGAAATGTATAATCGGTGTAATTAAAATATGACCACGATGACCATGATGACTCCATGATTCTGTTCACTACTTTCAAAGTTGTTTCCACTTAACTAGCTTTGAAAGACGGTTATGACGGCCCGTTGTGTTCTAGTTCAGATTACGGAACCGCGAACTGGATTTCAAGTCTACTTCACTCAAAATGGCTCTATTGTTATGACGATAGGCAAACAGCTGGATTCAAATACTTCCCGCGAGATCGTATCGCGTGTATTATTTGTACATTTCTTTGTTCCTTTATTGTCTCTGCATACCACGGGCACAGCACAGCTAAGTCAGCCAGGTGCTTGACATATTCAGAGTGAAACGTACTTCAGGCCGCTTTACGAGTCTCAATCGTTCAAACGACCGATTGAACTGGTTCCTGATCACGCAACTGTACCTCGCGACGTGGCTTTTGAACCAGTTTAGAAGTCCAGCTTCATGACCGCATGTCCCGTTCAAATCTACCGTTAAACTAGTTTCTGTTAAACTGGTTTCCGTTAAAGTGGCTTCACGCCGTATATCTGAACGGAGTTCATGTCACAAATTGACATTAGAGAGATGTGAGCAAGAAACAATGAAAAGAAATCCCGACGAGAAATCAACAAGGATCCAAGTACAAATTAAAATCATGCGTTATTCGTTCTCGGCATTTTCACTGTGATGGAGCGTGAAATGAATGTGATTAGTTAGTGTTTCGGGAAATGATACTGACTTCAACACAGGGAGTTTCCAACTTCTATTAAAAATCGAGGAATGAATGAATATATATATAAGCCGGCATATTTTTTTTAAATGAAATTCAAACAGAACTGCAATGAATTATTGCCTTTCTCCGTATAATAAAATATCAGTTTCGTTATAAATGTCATTTCAATAAGTGGCTATTTTATAGTTTCAATCCACATTCATTGAGGAAATAAAATACATGTAGGTGGTGTCTTTTATTAGTAACTTACCAGAGAATAATTAAGTTTTGACAAAGCTATGATATTTTGTAGCGAGGTACACGTATTGCTTATAAATCAGAGCTGTCACATTACTAATTATTATACTGACAAATTATGAGCCTTTAATAAATTACGAAAAAGCTTAAAGAGGAGGTTTGAACCATCTGCCCGGCACTACAAGAAAACGCTGATAAATCAAACCCGCTGTAAATGACACACCACACACCCACGCACACTAATACATACACACACACACACTTTACTCATTTCATTAAGATTCATGAATTTTCGATCCTTCGGCAGTCGAATTTTTTAACATAAGATTTCTTTTCGTGATCCTGACCCGTGCAAAAACTGAATTTTATTTTTGTCTTCAAATTTCAAAGAAAGATGAGTGTGGAAGATAAACAATCACGAAAAAGGTTAGAGTCGCGAGAGTTAGAAGTGATTTTGAAGGGTTGGAAGTATGACATTTTACCAGAAGTTCCCCGAAATTCCGCGTGTTTCGATGGTAAAAAAAACGTATGAGTCTACCATAGGAGGCGGTGCGCGCGCTCCGCCGCCTCCTATGGTAGACTCATAAGTGCCTTTAGACATGTTAGAAGCGACCGCGTTCGCGATTGCTTGGAACCGGATGACGTCATCACCCGGGCGATCCGATTTCTGTAGCCAAATCGCGGCATTAGCCAATCAGAGCACTGTTATCAAAATGAGCGGAGGCGATCTCTGACTTGTCGACAAAATTCTGTGACTCTGACCCGTGCATGATATGAAATTACAAATCTTCTTCACATATCGACACTCCACTAGTTGCAGGTATTTTTCGAATAAAAAATGGTGAGAGTCAAGTGAGAAATTAGGGGATTTATCGTCCCTGAACATTTTAGTTCGTTTCTGTTCTGAGGTGAATCATGTTCTGCCATATAGGATGAATTTATATCACTTTATCCTAACAATTGTCACATTCAGAGAAAGATTATACATTCAACTGTTAGAAAATGTACCTTTTACAAAGGTTTTACACATATGCGACGGAATAATAAGGGATCGAACACAAGGGTGTATTGCATAATTAGCTATTCATGGTCGTCTGTTTAATGAATATGTGCACGATAAATGGGTGCGAATTGGCGAGTGTTGCGAGTAGATTGAATTGGACCATCCGTGCATCGGAGGTGAGGTGAAGGCATTATTTTCCCTTTTTATTCATTTATTTTGTTCCTGTTGTTTCCTACTTACTCGCCGCCGCCCTCACAATTATCAAACTACTACTTCAACAAACGCTAAACCATGCACATCAATAAATCATCATCTTTTATTAATTAAAAAAGAATTGAACAATATCAAAACACAAATAAGGATGTTATAAATATTTTAATGATAACATAAATCAACAGGTATTTTCCTGCAATCGGAAACTGTTGTTCAAGTGTCATGACGTAAGAGAAGTTAACCGCTAAGAGTTATATCGTCAACAAGTGCATGGTTTACGACTAATTTGTGACCAAAATTTGTTAATTTTCGTGTTAAACATTCAATAATTCGATTTATGTTTATATCATTCGCGTATTTATAGCTTTCGTATGTAATTCCATTTTTTTCTTTGTGTCTGATTCTACTTTTAACACTGCAAAAACGCTGGTGTTAAATTTAACACCATAGGTCCACACCAGAAAAGTGTTAAAATAATATCATATATGATATATGTTATTTTAACACTTTTCTGGTGTGGACCTATGGTGTTAAAATAATATCATATATCATATATGATATTATTTTAACACTTTTCTGGTGTGGACATATGGTGTTAAATTTAACACCAGCGTTTTTGCAGTGAACCGACGCGGGATTACTTGAGGGCAGAGCCAATCTGTAGATATGATGGTATACTACACTCTGCGTGGATA
Source organism: Temnopleurus reevesii (assembly GCA_036244855.1). NCBI lineage: Eukaryota > Metazoa > Echinodermata > Echinoidea > Temnopleuroida > Temnopleuridae > Temnopleurus > Temnopleurus reevesii. Next base: position 28,207 of record BQKZ01001993.1, read on the forward strand.
TGGGTTTTCTTGGTTTTTATTGCAGAATGATAAATCATGATAACTTATACATTGTCACCCGTAAAGAGTAGATAAAATGTTAGGGTTTTTTAAATGTCGAATTTCGATTTCAATCTTTAATTGATAAAATTGGTATGTGTTGATTATTTT
>BQKZ01001993.1:32532-45250 GCA_036244855.1 Temnopleurus reevesii
GCCGGTTGATAACAATAAGACTACAATACTTGGAATCCAGTTTGCATACATTACTTGTTGCTATGTCGGGCAAGCCTCGGGCAAGCTTTCGGGTTGTCAAGAACAATCTCTGTGTTAGAGGTATGCATAAAATTTGCATCTATCAGTAAACCCGCCTATTCAACACGACTCTTTGTTCTGAGGGAGTTAACTGCATGTGAATTAACAAAGAGTCCTATTGAATCGTGTTGCTTACGGTGCTTAGTTGGCAACCATTACAGCGGTCCGCATTACAAGGAATTTCTTCCTGCCGTCCCCATTTACCTCACTGGGTCGAGTGCAGCACTATGTGGATAAATTTCTTGCTGAAGAAAATTAACGCTATCAGTGGGATTCGAACCCAAGACCCTCTGGTTGAAAGGCGAGAGTCAGAACACCAAACACCACGGCGCTTCCACATCTTTTTCGTGTTTCGCAGCAGACTGCAGCCTATTTGCACTTTACTCACACCTATCCATTTTTATATGGCCCAGCGTATATGGAAATTAAAAACGATCCCTGGACGGACAACATACGCGAATCAGACGATGGACTGCCGTTCACCTTGCGTTCAAGGAGCGTACTACGCCGAGCGTCAGTCCACCGTGTGACCTGCGTCTTTGTGCGTCCAACGAGCCTTTTTACTTTCCAAATACGCTAGACCGACGCAGGCTAAAATCGCAAATGTGTGAGTCGGCCTGAAGAACAGATAATACACATTTCGATGATCTGTGTAGTCTTAGTATACATATTTTTCGTATATAATAGACAAAATTACTCAGATTCTCAAGTCGTCTAACGCATTTCCAACTCTTTATTTATCCATCCTTACAATAAATTATCTGTACAATTTCACATACACTTTATAGAGAATAAGAAAATAGTGACATCTGTCAGGAAACACAACATTCCAAATAAAATACTTTGAAAGATTACTCGATTTCAAGAAGCTAACTAATTTTGTTGAATAATTAACACATTTAAAAATTGATATATCAGTATGGAATAGTAAGTATTAACTATTTTGAAGAGCAAACGTCAATTATTAAGAGAGAAAAGTATAGGACAATTAGGTGCAAAAGTCTGTAATATAGTGGTGATCCAGAAATTGGACTGTGCTACGTTGAGCAATCACATATTACATCCATGCACGTTCAATTTCTGGGAAATTGGCTGGGTGATTGGATACTGGTACACATACAATATCTGGTGAAATATACGGGACCCATTTTGTACCAGTTAATCTTTTAAAAATGTATAGTTGGGTTTAAAAGAACAGTCTACCCAAAATAATATCTTTTTAAATAGGAGCAGAAAAATGTGAACTATGCTCGAAATTGGAACATCGCAATTACCGGGGTGTTTACAAACGGACGAATTCAACTTTTAATTGACAAAAAACGGTACATTATCCGTCAAATTGATGAACGCCAAAAACAATACGATTGCAAAGTTGTTGATTACAAGTGACCGACGACGAATTTGAATTCTGATTTGTACTCGCGGACGAAATTGAATTTTCGAAACGTCAAATCCCTCTTAGATAGTTTGAAGTTGACCGGGCAATATATTATAATTAACATTATTATCATCATCACCATCAGTATGAAACAATATTTTGGCGAGCATACAGGGAGCGGGGAGAAAAATATTTTATGTATTGCTTATTAGCGGCAGATTGAAGACCAATTCATACCATCTATTAATTTTTTCCCCTTTTACTCCGCATTTTTTTCTTGTTTAAACAAATTTATAGGTGCTACCCGACCCATATCAGCCCTATGGATACGCTCTAGCTGAACGAAGCTAGAGTTGCGTCGCCTTTAAGTTAGTTGATGGAACAGGAATTGATATTTATGTCAGAAATTGAGACTTATAAACTACATAAATAACATACGTTCAATGTATCATGCATTCTTGTTTTGTACAATAAGTCAAAGAATTTATTTACATGCGATACGTGGTGTAAGGTTTGATTGGCAGTATGATACAAATTGCGAATAATAATAGTATTAGTAATACACAACTTTCATTTAGTGCTAAATATAAAGTGGTTCTATGCCCACTGTATCATTACTCGGCTACAAGCAATTCCATCACTTTGATGATCACTACATTGACGATATTTTTCCTACCGGTACCCATTCACTTTTCCTAGATATAAACCTCCTTTTGACATTGCAATAAATCAATTACATCTGTACTTTCAAAGTATTAAAGCTTAGGTAAAGCGAATATTTTTGTGCACAAATTTTGTCTTTAAATCTAAATAAAATGAAATATAGTATCATAAAAAAAACCAAAAGATTATGTGAAAAATAATTGGGTTTTGGCATAGCTACAACCTAAAATCTGCAAACAAATCTCAGTCTGGGATTCCCCTATACTGAACGATTATTTTCTTACTGAACGCCCACTTTCTCATGCACAGAATTAGATGAAAATTTCAGAATTAAATTTTTGTGTATACGTTTTTATTATTTTTTGGAGAACCGAGCCTTAAGCACTCAGCAGTGAGAGTCGATACGTGCTATATATAAATTGCATATATTATCATTATTATTATTATTATTATTATTATTATTATTCTGTTAAATCTCGGAATGACCTCACATATGCCCGATAACAAACAAGATATCATCATTACACTAAATAAGATTTATTTGTCAAATTCATATTTTAAAGGAGAATCAGTTCATAAAAAGTTATAATGTTGTCTCGAAATGTGTGTAAAATATACATGTTGTGTTAAACATCCGGTAAAGTTCACAATTCGTAATCGTTACCAAAACTGTATTTGGGCTTTAAATACTACAAAGTACATAGCTGCCAACATGAGACAGTGGAAATAAGTAATATTCCTCCCACAAATTAGTAATCTTCACATATTATACATTGAAATGTATGGTAATCTCTTGTGAATTTTACCCAAAACATGACAAATTTATGCCCAAAATTAGTAATAATTACTTTAAAAAAATAGTATCATTTGGCAGCTATGAAAGTATAACATCCGACTGAGTAATGCAGTCCCATAAGCATGCTGGGGAGTTGCATTCACTTACACAAACTAAACACATGAACAACAGAGTAACTTAAAAAGGAACTTCACCCAGACATTGGTGTGCTCTGAGTGGATGGAGAAAAATGCAATGACCAAACTGAAAATTTGAGCAAAAACCGACAATCCATTCAAAAGTTAAGAATTTTTGAAGTTTTGATTTCAACCCCCATGGGCTCTATAAATTGGCAACCTAACTGCACAAAATGGCTGCCAACGTGGAGAACTCTCCATTCACTTTGTACACAGAATTTGGCATTTTCCTCTTTTTCTAGAAAAGTAGACAAAGTTTTACTTCTCTCTTCAAGTATGATATGGACATAATGATTCTGCATGCATTTCGGGATGAATCTTGTCGATTCATCATCTACTTTTCTGGAAAAGGAACAAAATGTGAAATTTTGTGTACAAACTGAATGGTGAGTTCTCCATGGCGGCTGCCATTTTGTTTGTGTGCTATAAGGAGCCCATCAGGGATGGAAATCAAAACTTTGACAATTCAAAACTTTTGAATGGATTGTCCAATTCTGCTAAAATTATAACAGTTTGATCAATGTATTATTCTCCATCCACTGACAGAACATCAATGTCTAGCTGAAGATCCCCTTTAAATTTGTTCAGAGAATCGTATCTTTTAAAGATTACGGGGACATAGGTATAAGAGGGCGCTATACTGCGCTCCAAAATATGACACGTTCCGACAGTACGAACGTCCAAACCATTACGAATCCCTACTACCTTGGCCAGATAGCGAAATTATCTCCGCGCCGGGGCGAGCTGCCGGTAATCAATACACTTCTCGCACTGATCAATAACCCCGCACTGCGAACTTCCTTAAATTGAAAGCTGGACTGATTTAATAAAAATCTAATTTCTCGACTTTCTTCAGGAAAAAATTCATGGAGATGAACAAGTCCGTATTCAGAAGCGCCCTCACATGTCTGCATTCTAGCATCTTTATCAAGTGATTTTCCAACAATGCAATTAGGCGGGGATGTTACTGCACTATCTGGCGTGCTGACGTTTTAAAATCAACAAGATACATTGATTATGTCTGTGAGTTGGCACAATTAAAATGAAATAAGTTTCATCATTTCAAACAAGGTTAAAATAAATCTTGGACACACAAAAAATTATTGTCTTAGGTTGAAAATCGGGGAGAGGAAAACGGGCATCGTTTTTCGAAGTACATTTCAGAGGCTGTCATCTCATGATGTGTATCATTATGACCAGCCTTAAAAAAAAAAAAACTCTCAATCTCGAAATGCTGCAGTGATTTTCAACAATAATTTCCGTACTTGTTAATGATTTAGGCTAAGGCAGAAAACAATGGTAATTATTTAAAGAAAAACCTCTAAACTCGTACACCTTATACCATAAATTAACAGCATATTAAAGTCATAATCATTTTTCAAAAACCTCAAAACTCATGCACCTTATGCCATAAATTAACAGCATATTAAAGTCGGCCCAGTCCTTTAAGGGTGGTTAACAAGCGTGCTATCGGGGTTTTCAAATCGAACCAGACCCCTGATTCGAAGAATCGTTGGAGATAGCCAAACTGTTGGAGTGCATGGATTCGGCGAGGGAGATCTTTTCCACATTCGGGTTGGCTGCCTTCACCATCTCGCAGCCCCTCACCGGGTCGATCCGGGCCCACACCAACTTGGTGGTTATCTTCGACGATTCCGTGTCCCACTTCTGGCCGAAACTGAACCAGACTGCAGGGAGCGTGACCCTGTACTGGGTGCCCATGACGTAATGCGTTGCGAGTTCGTTGCGGAACTGGGCCCAGTCGAATACCTTGGTGGTCTTGTTTCGCTCCAGATCCTTGGCGTGGCCTGGTGCTTGCTGTGTGCTGTGCCACATGAGTTTGGTGTTGGACATCCTGGTTGCGTAGATGTCCCCGTCGATTGAGGTGAGCTTCAGCCTGGTAAGAATTGAAGAGACAATTTGATTGATCAAAATGTTTGATTAATTGATTGATTGGTTTGTTGATTGATTGCTTGATTGATTAATTAATTTGTCCGTGTTTTCACGAAGTGACGGGAGCAAAAGTGTATTATTGCATGAAGACAAAGAAATCCCGACATAGTGCCAATTCAATGGGCATCCTTTCGAACAACGTGCTAATGCTCTAGAAGGACACGTTTTAGTGGATTTGTAACTAATTCCGTGTAACAATACCTTCTGGCTGCCGTCACTTCATGAAAACACAAACGAATTGATAGATTGGTTGATTGGCTAATTTAATAATAATAAATTTATTAGTTACCTGTTTATGGAGTGATTCATTGATCTAGTAGTTGATTGATTGGTTGATAAATTGATTGATTGGTTTGTTGATTATTTGGTTGATTGATTTATTGATCGATTGTGGATTGGTAGATGAATTAATAATGATTTTAGTTACCTGTTTATGATTTAAGTCGTTGATTGATTGGCTAATTAATGGATTGAGTGGTGTGTGGGTTGGTTGGTTGATTGATTAAAGACATTGTATAGCATAGTTTTTTACTAAAAAATCTCAACTGCCAGATCCAGGCCTCCCAACCCTCATAAAGAAAAAAAAAAGAATGATTTGCTTAAAAAGAGAGGAGGGAAACCATGTTTCCCATAGGAATGTGTAGTAGAATTATCAAGAAAAATGGGGAAACTCTTTTGAAATAGCATTGAAACTCTCTAAATCAATCAAAAATTCATATTCTTTCCTCAAAATTCCTAATGGTTTGGGAGGTCTGCAGATCCTAACTGCTACCTAAATGGTTGATGGTGTAGAAACGCTAATCTGTGAAAATACCAGGCTTAACAATCAATGTTTAGGGCTCCGAAAAAGCTAAAAGTTAAAAATATTACCTACATAGGCACACTGTACAGGAATAAAAAGTCTTTGGTACACTTTATTCAATTTTCATAGATATCTTGATAGTGCATGTATACCTTCCTTTGTTGTTGATTTTTTCATCCATCTTAATGTGATAACATCGCCTTAATTTGATAATTTCTAAAAACAAAATCTTATTGTGTGACAATGTTTTAAATTGATTAATTGGTCGATTGTAGGCTTGATGATGATGATGATGATGGCATCTTGTATAGCGCCGGTCCCGCCTCAGTTGGGCGCTCGTAGCGCTCAAATTACTCAAAACAATGTTTCACAGATTTCAATGTCCTCATCAGTGCTATGGTTTATCTTTCAGTCCAAGAGCTCCAGAGGTGGTATGATTTGGTTATTCTTGTAACGACAAGGGAGTGGGGAACAGATGGGTCTTTAGGTTGATTGCATCTCTGCTCTCCTGATAAAGTGGGGAAGGCTATTCCACAGTTTTGGCCCAGAGACGTTGAAGGATCTATCGCCCCAGGTTTACTGATCAGGGAATCTGAACTAAAACCTGAACTAAAATATGACCTATTCTTACCCTCTGTCAAAACTTGTCAGGATCTTCTCCGTGAACCTCTTTTGCTTATCGTTGAACCATGGAAACTCCCCCTGGGAGACGGAGCCGTCTTCGTTGCGGTTCGTGATCATCATGGTGATGGGGACCCTCTCCATCTGATCGCCGACCGGCGGGATGGCATCACCCTGGCGAGGCGACAGGTAGTGCAATAGGCAACCACCTGGTTTGGTGACTATTTGGCTCATCACCGACGTGGACATGAACCTGACGTTCACTTTGAAAAGGTGGACTGAAACAATGAAGATAGAAAGAAGAAGGAATATTTTTGAAGAACCGTTTCTATGAGATCTGACTTAAGGTATCGCTAGGTTTTTATTTTGGGCCCCTACTTTTACCGGCGTTTACATAAGCTCAAAGGTTACCTTGACAAGAAAGTTAAAAAGTCAGAAACTGGAAAGGGAACACATATTTGCAAATATTTCCTAGAAATTAACTGTGTTTTTTTTTTTTAGATCTCTTCCTCGTGGTGTCCCACAAGGTAACATTCTTGCCCCCTTCATTTACCAACGAGGACATGAACGGTTACCTTGAAGTGGTCGAGTGAAACTACCGAAGAAGATGGGAAAAAGATGTAAGAATATTTTCGAAGATTACAAATACTTGTGGTGTCCCTCAAGGAACCCTATTAGGACCCTTCGTGCTTTCATCGGCTTTGACATAAACTTGACGGCCATCTTGACGTTAGGATCTATAGCCGCTGAGAGAAAAGAGGAAACAGTATGTAATATACGTTCGATGAATTTACTGTATCTGTAAGAAGCAAGACTCGTGATGTCCACTATGGTTCATTCTTGCTTTCAACTCTTACCGGAGTGGACAAAAAAAACTTGACACTCACTCTTGACAGTTACGTTGAAGACTGGAATAGCGGACAGGAGAGAACAGGGTACAAATATTTTCATTTGACTATATTACCGTACAACAGCGCTTTAAGTATTATTCAAAACAGGAATGCGAAGGGGAGATGATAGGTTACACCTCACATGAACGCACGTGGTGCAAAAACCAGGGCAATTCAATATCAGGTAAACGTCACCCTGTGTGTTCATGCGCATATGAGACCACTTAAAACCGCTACAAGGAAGGTAACGAGCATTCAGATCTACCGCTAAACGAGTTTGTGTTAGACTGGTTTCCACTTAAGTGGTTTAACGCCGTTGATTATGAACGAGCTCTTATTTCATTACACTTACGCTCGGAAAACTTGAAGTCTGAGAAGTATGGCTTGGTCTCTGTGGACGAAGTGCTATCTGGCGATGATTGTGATGGTCTTTGCGTCTTATTCCCATCCCGTGCGTGATGACCGTCTCGCGATCGTCTTCCATCTCGTGATTGATTACCGTCGCGGGTTGGTCTTCGCGACACCGTCCTGCTGTCGGGAGCCGGCTGAACTGCGGTACTCTGTTGCGCGGGCTGTGGGGCGGGCTGGATTTGCGCATTCTGCTGGGCTTGCTCGCCTGCATCGTAATATAGCCAAGGATAAAACAGGAAAAGTTATTTTTTAGGAATCGCTTGTGAAATAAGAGGAAGTATACAAAGTTCAAAAGGTGTATAACCCCTCCCCACTTGTCCAGAGTCAGACGTTGCCACATCGCTCTTTTTATCTTTGTATTTACTTCTAGTTTTACTTTTAGTTTTGACAAATTTGCTGGAATTCCATCGCAATATTATATCTTTTTAGTTTAAAAAACAAAAATCACAGTAATTCTGCATCCGCGCACCCGGAATTTAGAGAGCCCGGAGCACGATCAATTGGACATTCTTTGCCCTTCCTCGAGTAGCTGACAAACAAAAAAATACTAGTAAAATTCTGACCCGGGGGCTAGCGCCCACGTCCCCATGCACCCTCAAACCCCTCCAATTGTGCGTACATAATCTGAAAAAAAAGATCTGACCATCTACTTACCACGCGATACCTGTCTTGAGGAAACAAATTCAACAGAACCCAGAGTCTCATCTAATGCAGAAGGGTCATGCCTTATCATTTCTCGCATATCACTGGACCCCAGTCGCATCGGGTCAATACCATCGAGACTAAGCATGGTTTCCGACTGTTCTCCGACAACTTGGCTACTGGTCGTCGGGACGGGGTAGGCCAGCGGAGCCTGGGGAGCCACTGGCACGGCCTGGGGAGCCATTGGCGATGGCGTTCCAACCATCGGCATGAATGGGCTTTGATCGTTGCCTGGGCTGAACTGTTGCAGCATGTTGTTCGGCTCCATATCGTTCAAAGCTTTTGAATAAAAAAAAATACACCTAAATGATTGGAAACAATCGGAAAGAAATCCCAGAAAACAAATAGTACATAAGTCAAAGGGGACGGCAGCATATTCAGATGATGGCGAAAGTAAGGAGAAGTATAACATGGAAGTTCATTGACGAATCTATTACTGTTTAGGAGGCAATTCCTGTTACCCCCCCCCCTCCCTCCTCCAAACCAAAACCTCTATGGGTGTCAATAACACGATATAAACTACTTCCGAAAAGTTAATTAGAACGCAGATAATAGGTCCGTACACCGCGTATTCAACTGTGCGGACACAACAATGACAAGCCGGTACCAAATTCAACAGCATTACAAGGAAGCATTGAAATTGCGTTCGACTTAACTTTTCGAAAATACTTTATATCGTGTTCAATAAGGTGCATCCCCGAAAGAACACCGACAGAAGTCAAGTGCAAAACTGCAGATCTCAGAAACTTTCCATAAATAAACTTTCCAAAATAATATATATATGTATATAAATATGTGAACAATATATTCCAACTGTGGGTGAAAATTATATCTAAAATGATGAAACGACTGCGTTCCGTTGAATTATTTCAAAATATTTTAGCATAATTATGCTAACATAATGTCCTGCAATAATTTTGGGTAAAAAAATAACAAAAACAAAAGGTCAAAAAACAAAGAAATACATAAGAAATTCACAAAACAATGAAATACATAAGAAATTAAGGATGGTATCGGATTTTTTTTTCAAGAACATTGATAAGAATGCTACAGAGAATATTTACACCAAAAAGCACCAAAAGCTTTATTTTCTACTTTAGAGCCAAACAATGATTTCATGCATAAATTAGCATAATTAATCAAAAGAATGACAATTTTCAATTTTTTTTTTACAACTAGGTAGAGTTTACCATAGGTGACGTATGTGCAAATTTTTGCGGCGATCGCGCGATCGGCGGCCGAATTCTCAAGGGGGGTTGATTCAATCCCCCCCCCCCCTCCCCGGTCACAGAACATCCAAAAAAGCCCGGTCTGGTTAGGGTTAACCCTCAATTAAGAAAGAAAGTCTCGCTACTCTTCAGGTACCATGGCACGAGACGAAAAAAAAATTGTTTTGTTTTTGTATGTGTGTGTGTTATTTTCACCTTCTGTTTTAATATATTGTTCGCTTATTTAAGTCGCATGAATCAAAGAATTGGTCTGATATATATATATATATATATATACATATATATTTATTTATTTATTATCATTATTATTTTATTTATTTATTTTCGTTTATTTATTTTTTATTATTATTTTTTTTTTTACAAATATGCGTTCATACATCAGAAGAGCATTTCATGAACCTTGTTGAGGCGACAAACTTCTTCGACATTCTTCGACATTTACCATAGCAACACTCAAAATCCAGAGAAAGTAAATTTCATTCCATCAAAAATAAAATAAAAAATCGTGGGATTTGTCGCAGCAACAACTTTCACGAAACGCCCAACTAATGTTTAAAATCTTGCTTACCGTTAAAGTCTGAAAATCCGTTGTTTGGACTTGGGCTTGTCAGGAAGTCCTAAAGGAATGATTAAGACATACGCATTATTAAAAATGTAGATATTATTTTGACTGACCAAGAATACATGGCACACTACCCATACTGTTTCGGCTTCAACAATTCATAGCGTGCACGCTAAGGACCCGGTTACATAGGGCCCCGGAAGCAACACGATTCAACTCGACTCTTTGTTCTCAGGCAGCTGACTGTGAATCGTGTTGCTTCCGGGGCCCTATGTGACCGGGGCTTAAGCTATAAGGGGACTTAAGCAATAAAGGGTGCAGGCACTTGTACAATAGCAGCACCTTAGGTGTATGCACCCTTAGGGTGTAGGAATGCACACTTAGGGTGGACATATGCACCCTTATCGTAAAGATCTCCACCCTGAAGGGTATTGCCATTGTACCAGTGCCTGCACTGCACTCAGTCGCAGAGAAGCCAAGGAGCAGCACAATCCAACACGTCTCTTTGTTCAGTTAACAGTTACCCGCCTCCGAACAAAGATAACTACCTCCCTCGTAGGTGTTAAGTTGAGTCGTGTTGCTTCCGGGCTCCTATGTGACTGGGGCATCAGGGTGCAAAACTGCACCCAATTTCTTAGTGTGTATCACATATTAGAAATATTTGCAAACAGGTATGAATAAAAATCCATTTTGAGCCATACATAAAGCCTCCATGTTAGCAAAATATCAACTGTTCTTCATAAAAAAAACATTAATTTAGCTCTTTTCAACATCGGCGATTTATAAATTTATATTACTTCAATAATGAACGAAAAATCTTACCCTGAATGACTTTATTGTTTTTGAAAATTGTTCATGTTTTCTATTGCATTGAATGTTATAAATTAATATGTTTTTTTTTTAATGTCTGTAATCTCATGATCCTAAGTTAGAAATATTAAGATACAACGATGATTATCACAAAGTAATCCTGTCAAACAACAACATAAATTTATAAACAAAAAATACCAACATGAAATATATTACTTTACTATGTTTATTTTTTATCTTAATAATATATATGCATGTTTTCCTAAATACAAAAAAATAAGTAAATAAATGTATCTGCATTCATGTGTTTAGCGACGAAAATAGCATTAAGGTAATGAAAATGTGTTTTTTTTTAAACAATAAGATCAGTACACATGATCACGCGTTATATAAATGCCAGTTGTTTATTATTATTAATATTATTATTATCATTATTATTATGATCTACCATGCACTTTACTGAATTATATGCACCACAAATTGCTAAATTATTCAGATTGTAGGTTTGATAGTTATTTGGAGTCCTCAGTAATTGTGCATCAATAGAGCATGCATTGATTATAATAAACAGGCCCATAGATATGACATTACAAATCAAAGTACATCGCATCACATTACAAGCGTCAATTTACTACGTCATAATAAAAAAATAAGCGCACGCACCTGTACTTTGACATAAAAAAAAAAAACAAAAAAAAAAAACAAAGTTTTTGCACGGAAATGACGAAACGTATTGTACAAAGCGTATTTAATAGATCATGGTAGTGCATGAACTTCGTCATTTGACGCGCCTAAAATGTACCAATTTGTATGAAAACATCCTTAGAATTATATCACTCAAATATTCATAACTTGTCTAAAATTTTACCAATTTTCATGAAAACACGAGTTTAAATGATATAACTCAAATACTCATAACTTTCTTTGTCCGACATGCTTTAACTTAAAAAAAATATATATATATAAATTCGTTTAATTTTCTGCTTTTAATCACAACATGCATTGTCTAGGACAGGCCCAGTCTTTAATTGAAATTATGGATATAAGAAAGTGTATATATATGTATTTTTTTATTGATTAAAAGAAAAAGAATTACACATCAATCGTTAAAAAATAGACAAAGACAAGAGCAAGAATAAAGAAAAAAAACCCAATAAAGTGCAGCAAGTAAAGATATAATAAAAGAAAGTGTATATTAGTGTACATGTACGAGTATTAAGCAGGGTACTTATATATATATGTATTTTTTATTGATTAAAAGAAAAAGAATTACACATCAATCGTTAAAAAATAGACAAAGACAAGAGCAAGAATAAAGAAAAAAAAACCAATAAAGTGCAGCAAGTAAAGATATAATAAAAGAAAGTGTATATTAGTGTACATGTACGAGTATTAAGCAGGGTACTTACTGACATGTTAAGACTGTTCAGTAGCTGTAGGTCTTCCTCTATAAAGAAATATTGAGGACAAAGTAAACATCATAAGGTTAATACGTTTATTAATATTTTATTGAATCAAATTAAATTCCACCCAAAATTACACGAATAACGAAAATATATATATATATATATTTTTTTTTACAAAAAACTGTGTGATTTGAAATTTAAAAAAAGGGGGGGGGGGGGG
>BQKZ01001994.1:0-37953 GCA_036244855.1 Temnopleurus reevesii
ATTTTTTATGTATCACTTTTCCCATTGTTTTTCTGACAGATTTTAATACACATGTACTGTATATCACAATATGTAAATATCTGTTTAATGTGATAACAAAACATAATCAATCTTCTTAATTACACCATCCTAATGAACCAATTTCATATCACATCCCCCCCCCCCCCCCGGCAAAAAAACCCACCTCTCTCCTCATTCCTCCTTACCTCGTTAGCTCTCTCAATAACATCTGACTTGAAGCATTATTAACCTATATGTATACAGTCGTCCGAGGTACATTACACGTACAACAAGATGAACTTCAAAAACGCGGTCATCTCCCTTGAAAATGTATACGCATAGGGATTTACAAATTCAAGTGCATGCAACCTACATACATGTACCAGTGTATGAAGCCAGAAAGGAGGTTACTGTTTGGTTCAGCTCATCATATATTTAATAGCAATTTCTTAATGGCTTCTATGAAAGTTTATTACCCGATCAACTGTCATTTTGGTACCAGTATGGTATCCTTATGGGGTCACGGGTGATCTCCTCTTGAATATGGACACTGTGTGCTACTTCGCCTTTTCTATGGTTCGTGCCGTTAACACGAATCCACCTTACAAGTAAGAATTATTCACTCTATCTTTCCATCTTTTTCTCATTTTGGCTTTAGCTCTCGTTTTGCTTCTTTCTCTCCCTTTCTCTCTGTTTCATACCAAACACACTTAATTTATTTTTGCATGAATAAAGTTTCTGTTTTCCTTTCTTCCGCAATGTAATGTCATAATTTCAATTCTAACAAATCAAACAAAAATTGATTGAAACTTACCCCTCTGTACGCCATTTTGTCCACTGTTGTAAAATATGAAGTGTTCCAATTCGTTAGTTTGAAGTCTCAGGCCTGTTTGATCGAAAAGGAGTAAAACAGGAGAAAATACAGATGTAAACATTTGTGGAAATTACCATCACTTAGACTTGAGAGCAAAACAAATATTCATGACACAATTGAGCGTTAAGAGGGAAAGTGAAGACAAATGAATTTAAGAACATGAAAAGGAAAAAAAGAGCACCAATGAATATAAATATTTTCATGGCTACATTCCTGTGGGAGGTTTCCTATCATAGAAATGAAAAACCTTTTCAAGTCTAGATATACAACATCACACCTTCTTTTATTAGGATGCAGATTCCATCTCAGTAAACATCCTCCCTGAGAACGTGTCATCCGACATTACCAAGTCAAAACATTCAATTACATTCAATAACCAACGCGAGCCAATATCCTTGCCCATCATCCAGTCGTCTTGCATTACCATTTAAATTAGATTTCATTTCAATCTTGGCATTCAAAATGCCTTCATACAAATGTTCCATTGTAATTGAAGTGTACATTGAACATCACGGCTATATCACGCTTATCTATATTCAGAAGACGCGCTCCTATAAAGCTCCAACGAGATGCACAAGGATGCGATCACGGAGAATGGGCTATCTCATAACTTGAGATCGCCCATCCTTGCTAAATTGTCCTTGGCATTTCACGATTACACTCATGGATTGCTCTTGAGGCGGCTTCTGGGTAAACATCTGGAGTTAACACGGTGAAAATGCAATCGCTACAATACAATGTGTCCATGTACAAGATGAAACTGGATTATACATGTACATGCAACTTTATATACATATATGTATACAGTGAATTGTAGGTCAGCCTGTTTTTAAAAGGGGAAGTCCATGGAAGAAATCTACAAATGTATTTGATTTCATACAGAGCAATTTCACAAAACGTCTTACTTTTAATCTGTATGCATGAAGAGAGCCAAATAATCACTGAAAAGCTCATACTGTACATGTATACACATATAGGCTATTTGCACTCATTCTACATTGATTGTAATGACATCAGAGATTCAGTAACTGGAGCATCTGATCACAGCTTGACACAGTGAACTTTCTGAGATGCATGGCATGTATTGTTTCTTTTTGCAGGTTTTTTTTAGATATCTTGGATGCTGTAAATATGAACGCTAACTTCTTTTTTCTACTGTATTAGTTCTTAAAAAGAAAGAATGATTTTGTGTAATTAAATCTGTGACACATCTTTCGGCAGTGGTCACATGTGGAGAAAGTTCGCACATGCACATTGAACTACAACAACATTGCAAGCCAATGACCATGTATGACTATCACTTAGTTAATGTGAAAATTGCTGCCGCAAATCGGAGACTAAAATAACAAAAAGAACGTCTTTTGATGAAAGAAGAACAATAATATTCTTTAATTTATAAGCCATGTACATGTAATATAATTCTTTAATATGAATTATGACATTCCATTCAAAAATCAAATCTTGAGTACCATCTGATAATAAGACAAATTATCTGTTAAATTTAAAACAATAAGATCGATTTCAAATAGGATGCATGTAGGAAGTTTGCAAAAAAAAAATATTTGCCCATGGGCTGGCCCAAGGTCTAGCCTAGCCCGTTCTGTCTAACCGGGGTCTATTTTTAGCAATGAAACAATTTTCTCAATATTTCTAGCAGCCATAGGAAATATATGGAATGATATTCCTGCAGGCAGATAAATAAGAAATGCTAATCTCTCCAATGGGCGACCATTCACGCATGAGGGTCTTTTCTCCCGGGGGAAAGGGAGATTTAGTGGTTTAGATGTGTATTGCATTAACATATTATGTATCGTGCTGCACCGGGGAATTTACCATGTAAGGCCGCTCAAAGCCCAAAAGCGAGGACATTATGCTGTGAGATTGGAGTTTAATAGCTCACGATGAGATATGTTTGTGACTGTTCACACATGAATTGCACCGGGAGATCCGAAGTAACAGGAGGATCCCCGGGGGATCGCTAGATTACGAGGGGATCCTTGAACAGGGTGCAAGTTGGCTAAAGAAGGACTTTATCTGTTTATTTAAACCTGATACTTAATCTCTCTTCATAGTTCTCAGAAAGCAAGGTTCATGTATATATACACATATGTAGAACAGCACTGCAGCATATTTACACATAGTACATGTAGTCTCATTTTAAGCAAGCCACTTTGGCAAAGTTGGGGGGGTATTAAATAATTTCTCAATTTTGGGCAAGCAAATTGATATCAAATGTAGGAAAAGAGCATGACAAAGAGTTGTGAAGTAAATGTTCATTACATCAACATTTCTTCTGAACATACACACTAATTGGCTAATTGGTGTTCAGTTCATGATCAAGGGCACTGTACACGAGCCAGAGGCGGTTGTGCAGGGCGCAGTCTGCGTGCAAAGAAGAAACCGAGGAAGCAGTGAAATTTTTGTGAGATGGCAATCAAAAATAAAAAGCCAATTCAAGATAGAAATCATAAGGATTTATCAAATAACGTACCACGAGATAGACCGTGGAGACTTAGGGTCATGATCACCGACCCATATTGGATTTATGCGAGTCGGTAAATTTGAAGAGTATCATGTACAAGATCGCTTTTGTCCAAGAACTGTAGAAAATTGTGTATACTAGAATTAGATATCTGCTATCCTTTCGCTGATATCATATTTTTACACTCTCTGTCTCAAACAGATAAAAGACTGGGTATGCCCAAGAAAGATCTTGCCTGACTATAAGCAGAAAAAATCAGACGAATGTTAAACTTACAAGTTATTTGTCATGCCAATTGGGGAATGAAGGGGCATGTGATATGATGTATGACATGCACTTCTCTGTGAGAAGTTAAAGCCTTTTCAATGCTTAACCCCCAAAGAAAAGTGTTTTTTTTTTGCTGATGCATACATGGGTACCATGATACATTTATTGATTCAACCTTTTGAAGATTTCAAGAAGATAAGCATTCATGGAGTAAAACGGATTCTTAAAAACAATAAATTATATAATACGTTTACTGACAGTAAGTGCATGACTTATGTCCTGACACGTGACCGAAGGTCACGTGTTATGACAAATACTGTATAGTAATTGATGAAAACCACCGTTCAATCACTATCATTGAAATATTCATATTTTCTTATTTCTTGTTTTTAACTGTCCGTCCGATTTTTTCTGCTTTTAATCAGAGCAAGATTTTCTGGGTCAGACCCAGACTTTAAACAGCAGATTAAGGGCCAACTGGAATGCACATGCCACATAAAAATTGTAAACATTGTCATTGGCGGCAGCTGGCAGAAGTCCAAATACGCAGACAATACCTTCTTCTTCTTCTTCTTCTTTAGTTGGTTTCCTCCTGGCAGGAGAACTGCAAGGTTCAGGAAGTCGCAGATGTGGTAGGGAGTTATTGGGGGTAATGTTTGTGTTATACAGTAGGAGAAAGAGAGAACAGTTTATATCACAGCTGAAGTCAATGGGGATGCATAGATAAGACGGAGGACCCTAGTTTTTACTGCTGTGCACAAGTGATGAACGTTTAGCATGCATGTCATTTATGAAGCGGAGAGAGATAGTGTGGTGGTCCTGGTCTTTCGGTGGCAACTTGCAGTTCGCTCAGGTCACTATCTGTTCCGAGAAGAACCGGTACCGTACCCTCGCTACAAAACAAGTTCCAACATGGCTTTTATTACATCTTCATGTTAAAGTCAGTCCGTCATGATCGACAGGATTCCGGTTGCGAGCGCGAACGGACGGCGTGTTGCGTATTGGCAACAACGATATTTAAACATTTCCTTGCTTACGGACCTTGCCAAGCTCAGAAACTCGGAACACTTCGTACGACTTTCCGATGCTTGCTGTCGTTGTGTGTATTTTGATTTGTCCCCTCTTGGGCTTTGATTGTTTTTAAAAAACATGCGGAACACATACGTTTGCGACTACCGAGCTGTGAGCTAGCGAAATAAAGCTTGCTCACTCGCTATTCCAGGTAAAACAATCTGTGATTTTTCTGCTCGGCAGTCTTCGCAATCAAAATGGCAGCGGACAGTTTAGCTCCTATTAAACCGGAAGTCATGTCGATCACGACGGACCGACTTTAAGAAAATAATAATGCTTTTGAATGTCATTTTTTCCTTGGTATTTATATTTTTAGAAATTCATTGAGTTTCATGAATTTCATCTTTATTTTAATAGTAATTTTAGAGTAAACTTGTGCCTGCTTTGTATGTATTGTAAAGTCAAGGCCAGGCCCAGGGTTCTTGGGAGAATCTGGTCGAAAAAATCATTGCTATACGTACAGCAGACTATAACTTTATAAGTTTGTACAAAATGGATACATGACGTACAGATGGCCCTTAAAGACCTGTTTGGCAGACCCGGAGAATAGCGACCAGATTGCGAGCGCGCGCCATGTAAAAATTGCAAACATCAGCGCCAGAAGTCCAAATTACACACAGGTAACCATCCACAAATGACAA
The DNA here is from genome assembly GCA_036244855.1 of Temnopleurus reevesii. NCBI lineage: Eukaryota > Metazoa > Echinodermata > Echinoidea > Temnopleuroida > Temnopleuridae > Temnopleurus > Temnopleurus reevesii. Next base: position 5,336 of record BQKZ01001994.1, read on the forward strand.
AACAAGTCCAAAAGCGACTTTTAATACATTTTATAAACACAATATAATGGTTTTAAATGTTATTTTCTTTCCCCTCCTTCAATATTTCAAGAAATCTTTTGAAAATTTAATCGACTTTGGTGTTAAAAGTGTAAACGTTAAAAGTGCCAACTTTACCAAATGTTTGTTGGTCGAATCTGGTGCAAAAATCATCGCTGTCGCACTACTGCACGCTTCGGATTGTACAAACGGGTCAAACCCCTGCCCTGGTACACAAATTGAATACATCGCGCGCACCTGGTCGCTATTCTCCGGGTTTGCCTCCTGTTTTGCCCAGCATGACTGAAAAAATAACATCAAACGTCGATCAAAATCAGTCCATTGACATTAATTTAGCTATGCATGATGGCATGCACCCGCACCCGCATCCGCAGCAGCATGCCAGGTACGGTTCAGTAACATGCACACAGCCGAAGCTCCGGGGGCGAATGACTGGTCTCCCTCCACTCACTACAGGAGAAAAAAAAATAAGCAGCCGACCAGAAGCAAACGTGGTTTCAAAAAGGGAAAATGCATAATAACGTTGAAAAATCACTTCTAACTGAAGATAATTGACCAAAGATTACCTTATGTGACAGTTCTTTGAATCTCCAGCTGATTATCAGATATAAATTAGGATGAATCTACACCGGAAATTTAGCAGTTATCACTCCATCGGGTTGCTTAGCCTTCCGATGTTGACTGTTCCAAAGTCAGTCGCAAGAGGGAGACATACCAAATTAAAACAAGTGCTGCATACATTTTTCCAGTGTGCAGGAAAGCTTTGCAAAAGTCACCAATCACTCTCCTCTTGGCTTTCTTCTTATTTCTCTCTGGAAAAGTATCTCTAGCTGTTAAGCAGGTGCACATGGACAGGGAGACAGGGAAGGCTGGGGATACAAAATTTGTTTTAATGACCCTTATTGTCAGGGGTGGCTTTATAGGGGCCTGTGCCCCAGTAGGAGTGCAAACGTGATGCTTAAGGACCCCCTGTTTTTGGCCTTTTGACATTTCAAGAAAATATAAAATGAGGAAGATTAGACAGACTTAAATTCAACAAAAAAGGAAAAGAAATTATTAATTTTTTTCAAATGCTAAATCTAAAAAAATAATAGAAATAAAAGAAAGAGGGGACCTAAAGACTTTTAACCTAATAGTCAATATTTATGGAGAAATAGAGAAACGAGAGTGGGAAGAAGGAAGCAATAGAGATAAAGAAAGGGGGAGAGTGAGAAAGAGAAAGAAAGAGAGAGAGAGAGAGAGAGAAGGGAGGGAGAGAGGGGGGGGGGGGTAGGAGTACAAGATGACCTTATTTGTATCTCGTTAAACAAAGATTCAGTGCAATTCTTTTAAAAAAAAAAGAAAAAAAGTCAGATTTGAAAAAACCCAAATTCTGCCTATTTATCATTATAATTCATTATAATTATAATCGATCTTCAAGCCAACAAATTACAACTATTTGAATAACACTTCTGAAACATGATTATGTAAACATTTAAAGAAAGACAATTTTATTTGACATAGGCCCTAATCAGGGAATGGGGGTTAATGCATTTTATTTTGTTTTTATCTCCCCCCCCCCCACTTTGACTGTTTCTTTGCTTTTTCCCACTATAATTTTTCCTTTAAACTTGAAATCTTTACTTAGCATAACAAGCTGTTTGTCCCCCCCCCCCATCTCTCTCACACACACACATACCTTCGCAAATACCGATTTTGGGTGGAGATGAGGATGTATGTTTTTTTTCCCACCAATCTTGGACGTGGACGTGGATATTTTTGTGAGTGTACATTTGTGTGTAAGAGTTTGTTATCATGGTCCGAGGGCACATCCCTGACAATCCAACATATTATACCGAATATAAACGTTCACATTTGACTAAGTACTATCTAACTGGGAACATACCCCCTATTCTTCTTTGAATTCATTTTTGGTGTACAGTGGTACGTGTGCAACCCATTCCCATATAGAGTTAAAACTGTGGATGGTCCCTTATTGAAGGTACAATATCAGTTAGATAATACTTTTATATGCTGTGGTCCGTAGCTGGCAGCAAAAACAAACACATACATACACACATACAACCTCCATCTCTCTAGCCCTTTATCTTGCTACCCCTCTTTCCAGCACCTTCCTTCATTCATTCAGTTTCAACATTTTGATACTGATCATTATTGTACTATTTTAAAAATGAATAAATGGGAAGCCAGATAATTCCGTATGCTGGCAGCATAATTATACTGGCTTTGGGATCATTCTAAATGTGGCTGTACCCTAGATCCAGAACTCCTTTAATACCTTCATAAAGTTCATCCGAATACATTTTCATCTCCTCTGTGAGCAGAAGGGACAAAGGATTGTGGACAAAATAAACAACTTTATTCAAGCCTTCACAATAGCTTCATAAATAAGAAAGAAAATACTTTTCCTCTTTATTGTGCAAAAACCTGTTTAAAATTTCTCTGTAGAATAAGATTGATTGAAATTTCTATTGTGTATATTTGAATGAAATTTTTTACATTGTCAAAAATAATTTGTCCCTTCTGATCACACTACCTGTAAATGCAATCTATATTTGTAAATATATTTGGAGTAGTCATCTGTCAGCCACAGAATTTAAAGGAAACATTGATGCAACAAAGTTTGGTTGATCCAGCTTTGCAAACATTATTTTCATAAACAGACACACCAAATGAAAGAAAACAAAGCCATATTTTGTTTGAAGAAAACATTTATTCATCTGCCTATGGAGATGAAAAAAAGAAAAGAAAAACTCAAAAATTGAAATACAGGACACATCTCATACATTCACATACACATACAATTATGTACAGCTGATCATGCAATAAACATCATTTCATATCACATATTATAATCTTTGTGTTACAAAATAACACTGCAAAGACTATGGTGTTTAATTCAACACCAATTTGGTATATCTTAGACCACCAGCAATATTTGAGTGATTCTAAACTAATATCTAATTGAATATCAATAGCATTAATTGAACAAAATAGACTAAAAATATAATTATTTAAATCAGTTTCATACGTAACTGGTGTTCTTTTAACCTTTTTCAGGTGCTTTAAAATACAGATACTAAATTGGTGTTGATTATAAAACATCATTTACTTTGAAGTATCCTGGTAAACTCTTGGGTATCTCAGATTATTTCACAATTCAAACATTGAAAAGGATTCATTTTATATCTTGATATAAAACCATGGCATATAGATTACTAGAATACACATACAAGTGCAATATTAGGCCTTTGTGTGAAGAAACATATACATATACTGGTTAAAATGCATGGACTGGCATTAGAGTAGTGCTACAAGTATTCGCTTATTACCATCTAAATTTTCTTGTGACCGTTGGTCATTAACCACAAAGACTTTACATTTGATACAAGATTAGAAATGAGCTACAATATGAACTTACTAGGCTAGGGGCCTGTACCAGAAGAGATGCATTTAAACTTACAACAAATATGGATTGTAAGTCTATTGCAAAACGTGTATATGATTAATCTAAATTTTTTGCATCTCTTTTATGTTACAGACCCCTGGTCGTGGTACAATTTCTAGAGACTGTTGTGAGAAAGATGCGGTAGACTATAAAATGTTGGTGATTGGTGCTGGCCAACCAAAACGACTGAAGCAATCACATCTTCGTAAGATGAACACAGGGAGCCAATCAAAGTGCAAGTTTTAAATTGCAGTTGAACTTTCTTGATCATTGACTATCGACTTCTATAATTCCAATAGACTTTGCACAGGGACTACTCGGTTCCAGTAATCGATGGGTTAGGAGTATGGGAGAATCAAGTCAAACACTCCATTTATATGTACATGCACAGTATGGTTATTCCCACGATTTGACACAGAAATTATAGTGTATCAGTCAACAACAATAAAGGCTTACACATACATGTATAAGTTCGACTTCGTGTTTCATGAAGCTGCTCGCAGAGGTACGTACAACTCCACACAAAAATAGTGACCTATTTTTGCACAAAACACCCTGTGTGGCTGAGGTAGTACATGAAAAAAGGTCATCAGTCGTGCACAAAGTCAAGCGTACCTCAAAAAACGGCTTTATGAAACACAACCTAGGCCTATAAAGGTTCATAACACTTCATTTGGATATACCATGTAAGCACGGTAACATGCTAATACAATAATGCTGTTCTAAACACCATATATTGGAAGAGGTCACATAAAATGATGAGTAGAGACTAAGTACCCTGTTAACAATGCAAATGATATTGGCAATGTTATATGCTAAAAATGTAATCTGGGACATATATTGACGTCAGATTGAAAGAGATTTATCATAGTGAAGAATAATTAAAAAGAGTTGAACAGTTGTCTCAAAATGTGCAAACGTTGAACGTAGCCATATATTATAGTCTGATAAAGAATAGCAGTATACAACATCCAAAAACATACTAGCTGTGTTCTAAGTTTTCAAATCGCGAGACAACAGAACATCTCTCTTCAATCGAATAAATGTTATTTGCAATTTAATATATTAAGTGTAAGGACATTAACGAGACATATAATTTGAATAACCTGAGTTATGCTCTTCAAGCAATATCTCTTTTACTTAAATAACAATTATGCAATGATCTGTTTTCGCAAAATGAAACTGCATAATTCAGTGTAACATTTATGTTGTCAGTAAAGAAAGCACATATATTTGTGACCATTCATATTTTTTATTTGGTGTGAAGTTTATGCACATAAAATAAGATGCAAGGAAATTCAAAATTTACAAAATCAAAAGCAAATATTTGTGGAAGGATGGGAATACGAGAATAGATGCTCATAGTATCATATGAGATAATTAATATATTGTCAATTTGGGTATATCGTATAGAAATTACTCTACTTTTCTTTGAAATGTAATTGTAAGTATGGAACATATTGTTTAATTTATCCTTAAATTTTACCCCAACTTGCATTCCAATATCCTCAACACCTCAAACTTTGCCCGAGTTCACTACAATAAGTACTATGCTTAGCAGTAAACATGAAAACAAAGGATGACATTTAAAATGACACTATCACAACATTCTCATTCACAGGTACTCTTTTCTACCAGGCATATGGTTTAGGAAGACCAACACATGTATAAGACATCTACTTTGGAGTTTATACCATCTACATCACACATCGATTCGTAAACATCACAAAACCAAGTCATGTCTCGTACAATACACTTTAAAGCGTATATTACCAGTAATTCGAAAACATCACAAAACCAAGTTACGAATCGTACAATACACTTTGGAGTGGATATTAATTCGAAAACTTCACAAATACCAAGTAACGTCTCGTCCAATACACTTTGGAGTGTATATTAATTCCAAAACGTCACAAAACCAAGTTACATATACAATACATATACAATACACTTTCTTGACCAAGGTGACACAGTATGGTTATCACTTACAATGTAGAAGGGGTTGAATGTTACGGGATCATTTACAAGGTAGCAGATTTAGAACTTTCAGCGTTCATAGAGAAGCACACAAAGCCTGCCATTTCAGCCAAGTCACTTCTCCATTTTGATACATACTCATATGCACTATGAACGAGAAAGATAAAGAAAATGGATAACATAAACAGTTCCCAATTCAAACCTTTACAATACTTTCTAGCAAACAAAAGATAGTACACACTGTCGAGCCAGCTTTAGGGACCACCTGTCAATAAAGGCCACCTATTTTTCCTTCCTGTCTATAGAGACCACCTGGGACACATCCTCGGGTGGTCTTTATAGACAGGTTTGAATGTACCTTCCCTCTTATTCAGGTAAAAGTTTGATACCTGCTCAACATTTCTTTGCATATCAACAAGGGAAAAAATCATTTCATCTTCTAAAGCCACTGTAAAAGTTTGACTTTTTTTTTTTACTTTTTAAAATGAAAACTTTATTTACTTCTTCTGTAACTTTATTTTTTTTTTTTTACTTCTCTGTAAAAGTTTGAATGAGCACAGATTTTTTTGTCCAGTATCATTGTTAGACAATCTCATAGCAGTGTGAGCTTGTATGAAAGCTTACTTAAAAAGGGTACGACTTTGAATTTGTGCTATAGATACGACACTGGTATTTATCTTGACTTCATTTATGCATACACCAGCAGTACAGCTGTAAGAAGATCCTATTATTGCCATTACATTTACATCCAGCATTACCACTCTCAACACTATCATTTGAAATTTATGGCTATTGTTTATTATTTACCCAAGTAACATAATTTAGTGCAGTATAATGCAGCCATATCTATGTATCAGCTTTTTAGAGCACACCTTGTTGAATACGGACATACATATTTTGTACTTTTCAGGGAATTCACTTCATGTTATAAAATCGAAATAATTTTCATACACCTGTAATAATGCAATACACCTTAACAATATTTTCTAGTCATTATGTACATTTTACATAAGGATGTCTATGTTATTGCTCAGAAAACAGAGGCCTAGCTCATCTCTATTGTATTTGGTGCATCGACAGACAAGAATGTTACAAATGGAAAATGAATTCAGTAGGGCCTAACAAAGTTTTATGACCAAACAATAACCCTTACAGTATTCATATTCCTTTGAGCAATATTCCAGAATGTTCATCATCTGTACATATAAACAAATACATAAACAAATACACACACAAACACTCATACATATTCATACGCACACAACCGCACCCTCATATAACATCTGCAATACCAAGTTAGATTTAAGAAATCCGCTCAATTCAAACCATAAATTACTTACATCACACAAATAGTATTTAGCAATTTTTACGATTCAGAACAATCCAACCAATTTCCAATCAACATAAACTTAGATCATTAATCAAAGACCCTGTATGCAGAAACTTTTCATTCATCTACCCAACAGTCTAGCAAATGATAAGATAACAATTATTACCTATAGACCAATATAACTCTATGAAGCAATAAAATAAAGAAGAGATTGTGCTCTTATCAGCTAATTCTGTGTATAGAGCAAAAAAAAGCGGAGAATGTAAGAATTTTTTTCGCATATTGAAGCCATCCAACACAAGTAGCAAGCAGAAAGGTGCCCCGTGCTTCATTTAAATTGACAAATGTGCAAATATTCATGGGGCATAATCATCTAATAGTGTTGTGGCAATTTACAAAACATTTTTCCTTCCAGCTTTACATTCAAAATGATTATTTTCTTGTGCGCAATCTATCATGAGGCGTAAAGAAAACTACATGCTGTACAAAATTTACAAGCTCTAGCTTTGATAAATCTTCCTATATTTCAAAGATTTCTCTATAACTTAGAATGATTATAACACATAAATAGACCATTATTTCAGATGTGCATGTATCTAGTCCGACTAATACAATTCTAAAAAAAAATGTGAACAGTATCTCCTCTTCCAAGATGTACACAAAACATCCACCTAATCTAGCAACAGAAAAATTACCCATTTTTTAAACTATCATTCATGTATTTACAGCAACATAATTCAGAAAGCTTTGTACAAAATCCTCTAATCAACCGAAAGAAATAATTTAACTAAATTCATTCAATTCAAATGGAATTATGAATTCAGATTAAATCATTAAAAAAAACAATAATAACACCAAATAAAAATAAATGATTCATGATAATCGACCAAATCCACATTATTGTAGATCTGTTTTCATTTTCACACAAGAGCAATATCTAAATACCTGCCAACCTCAAATTATCCTATTTATTTTCTTTTTCGTCTTTTTCCCTTTTTTTCTTCTTTTTTTATTTTTTATTTTTTTAATTTCTCACATTTTTTTCCACAAAAATAAATGGCAAGTGAGGGTAACGCAATGACTCATAACACTTCCTGACAAAACCTCTGTCTACATAATATATGTCACAGAATTCAACAACAGTAATTTTGAGGATTTAGAGATTGTAACAATAATAATACATTGGACTTATAAGGCGCCACATCCATTTTATCTCTATACCATACTATTTTATCTCTATACCATACGGTAGAAAAATAATATCCTCATGGATTAATTATCATCATCATGAAATTTATTTGGACCAAAAGAACTGTGAAATAATATACAATGGGATAAGGGGAATGAGAAAATATCCCTGTGAACTGTCTCAGATAATGCATAAGATTTCAGAGATCACATGTATATAGCTGACTGTATATAGATGATTGTTGAACAATTGTTGAACAACAGTGTGATGGATAAATGATCAAAATACAAAATAAGTATATCCAAAACCATTTCATGGATATTTTTCCACCATAAGAATTCATGAGTAAAAGTATGCAGCAAAATGAACTAAAGAACAAAAATATTACATCCAAAGATTAAATAAGCAAAGGCTAAAAAATGCTACCACACCAAAGGGATATAAATAGTTATTGAAGAACAAAGCATCGAATATGAATTTCAACTTCGGTACAGATCTATAAATTATAATAACAGTCTTAAAAAAAACTCTAAAAGGTGTCTAAAAGTTTACAAGGTGATGGTATTAAGCTAATGATAACAAGGAGAGAGAATATCATCTATATGAACCAAGGAAAATACCAAACGAAATGCCTGTATGTACATAAATATTACCAATATTTGTGTGATGCAAATTAATAAATCAATTCTATTTTCATTGTTTTTTTTTAATATCATTTCATACCACTTGTCTTTCAGAGAATAAATAATCGATTTCTTAAAGAGACTTTGAATTCAATTATTTTAATATCTGTGGATTGTCCGTTATTTTTTTGCTTTCTTTCATAATCAATTATATTTAATGTCATAGTTTTAAACAATATTGATCACATGTTTGTAAAAGATTTAGATCATAGACTTGAATCACAGGAAAAGAAAATGACAAACTTGACACTTTTATCTGACCAAAGAAAGGCTTCTCAAAAAACTACAGGCATAGTAAAATATTGCACTTGCCTCAAGCTTATAACACCTTCAGTGGGCATTTACCCAATATATAAACCAATGTAGCATAAGGAAATATATAAGCCTATGTAGCATAAGGAAATATATAAGCCTATGTACCATAAGGAAATATATAAGCCTATGCAGCATAAGGAAATATATAAGCCTATGAAGCATAAGGATATAAGCAAATATACCATGTACCAGAAGGAAAGATATGGACCAATCAATTGTTTGGATCATTCAAACAACAACAGAGTCAGTATTTCAGAAATTCTCTCAGATGACTTATAAGGAAAAGAGTGTGCACATAAATCTGTTGCAATATTTATCAAAAATAAGATAAAGCACACGATATAACCACCTCTACGAGGAGAAGAAACCATCAAAATACGTATTTGAGAAACGGGCAAAAGAAAGCAATAAAGAAACAAAACATAATTCAAAAGATTCCATGTTCATCTCAATATCCCTAGCACAGGCATTTTGATTAAATATTTCACAACCAGATCAAAAATTAGAAATCAAAAGGCATCCAAAAGGAATGCATCAAGGATTTGTAGCATTTGAAAACACTCATAGGGGGTGTTGCTCAAAATCAACTGCAAATCAACTGCAACTTTGCAAATTGTAAAGCGCATTTTCATTCGCGCATGGTGTGCGGATTTAACAAGACGAGCATGAAACAATAATTTTGATTGGCGCGTACCGATCAACTGCAACTTAAGATCAATTGCAGCCTTTGAGCAACACACCCTATAGCACGATTCCCTTTTCTACCTCCTTTTTGTTCTAAGTATGGATGGAATAAAGTTATACAATACGATAATAATCTTTACCATAAAATATTTGAACCATAATTTCTTATCGTCGAGCAAAGACACATCCTACTGGAATCCAGATGCTAGATATTGTTCCAGATTAGAAAAAGATTTAAATCTTTCTTCCATCCTGTTTTGTCAAGGATTTTTTGAACTCATTACTTTTGTATCAAATGCGTTGATAAATGTTCAGAGTGTAGGATAAGAATCCACTCCTTTATATTAACATTGCTTAAACAACTGTCATTTAAATTTATGTGTGTGATTATTAAGGTTTATTCTAGGATAATTTTGGATACTGACGTTTAGACTCTTTGTAACTATTTCATTTTCACAGAGTATAAAATACGAATACATCGAAAAATATTACGATTTAAAAAAAGTGGCATAACAAAGAAGGCAATGCTTTATCAAACAACTATCTCAAATTATTCGTGAACCTATTGTTTTTTTTTAACAACCCATTCAAGTTTCTTGAAAAGGCAAGAATCAGAGCTTAACGTAACCAAATAAACTCCTTAAATTAAAACGAACAATCTATTTATAATAAGTCAACTATCGCAACTAAAATTCTCCAATAATTGCTATGATTATCTTCCTTTATTCAGAAACAATTAATCTGACAATATTCATATTTTAAGTAATACACGACCATCTCCTGGAAACAGAGTCACCAGAATTGATTTCCCCTTTTATTTGTTCGTCCTGAAAAGTCATTCAAAACATTCAAAGAACTATTGAATATTATCAAATAAAGATGATAAGAACATAAAAATAATGTACAATTAGAGCACTCTATGGCTTATAACAGTAAACCTATGTGCGACACGTCATACACCTTCAGGGGGGCAATTTAAAGTTAGTAAGTTTGTTTGTTTGTTTTTTTAGCTACTTCGTAGCATTTTTTCAACACATTTTGTTTTTCAAATGGGCAAATTATCTCACGATATCATCAAGCAAGATGATCTCACACAGCATGGAAATGGTGCCCATATTTCACTATCACGTCTGCAGATTTTAGCCTAAAATAATTAGAGCAAGATCTTTCGCAGCAGTCATATTTTCTCTTGCTTCTTGGTAATAGTTCCTAATGCTCTGTTACGATCATCTAAGCCTTCACATAGCTGCCCTAGCTATGCTTTTTCTTGAATTGCAAATAGATTCTATCAGATCTACTGATTTAATCTTCCTTCTCTTCCGCTACACAGTAGCATATTTTCTGCATCCAGATGGTAAAAGTTTCTGAAAAGAGAGAGCGAGAAAAAGGAATAGATTGTTAAATCATAGGAAATCAGAAGATGTCAACCATTGTAAATTCCATACTTTGATTTCATTACACCTAGCAAAATGTATATCACACTTTTTTCCTACAGGAAAATTTTCATCATCTACTGTCATTCACTACTTGTTCTTACATACAAGCATTCTGTTCACATATTTAAGCTGAGCTTCTGTTTTTTAAGGCTGGGGGAAGGGAATTCCTAGAAGATGGTCAAGCATATGTGAAAATTAGTTCCTTACGTTCAGTTTTGACTTAAAGGACAACCAAGAGTCCAGGGGCCAATTGCATGATATTGTGTCAGCTATCCTCTTCTTGCTAAGATATCCTAACTTCTTGTGTAATCCTCCTAACCATAGACCTATTCAGGTTTGTGTCTGTGTTAAGAGTGTGGCACAAGAAGTTAAGACATCTTAGCAAAAAGCAGATAGCTAAGAACATTTCATGGGATCGGCCCCTAGAGTTTTGGGAACAGTTTCTATAGTTTCTATAAGTTCCTATCTAATTCTTTGCGCATTAGAGTATATTTCCATAGAAGTTGTGTAATATCAATTTCCAATCATCAATTATTACATTTATTATTATCATGACTTACGGACAGCACTGAGAATCCAAGTTGGCTTATTCGTCCACCAGACTCCAAAGGCGTAGACCGGGATGCCCGACAGGAGGATAGCTGCTCCGATGAGGGTATCGATGGGGGCAGCATACACACCCATTACCGTTAAGAAGATACAGGCGATTAAGAACAGTATCGGTAAGATGATGTTCACCTGAAAATGAGATGAAACAATAGTGAAAGTCATGAATACACCCCAAGTTTCAGTGTTTTTATGGGCAAAAGCCCAAACTGCTGGATTGGCATGCCTAATGGGAGGATGGTTTCCCTCTAGTGAGGGTGTCGTTTGGGGGGGGGGGGGGGGGGGGGGCCCCCCCCCCCCCGGGTCAGAGCCAGGGGGGGGGGGGGCAGCATACACACCAATGACCATTAAGAAGATACAGGCGATTAAGAACACAATCGGTAAGAGGATGTTCACCTGAAAGAGAGATGAAAAACAAGAAAATGTGATTCACAATATTTCTGATGATGAATCATCATTTCAACATCATTACAATGAGAGAAATTACAGAAAGATTAAATCAGAAACGTAAAATGGTCCTGCATCCCTGACAGAGGTCACATTTCTGTATTACACAATGACAAAAAAGGTACCTAAAATCTTCAGGGACCAGTCCAATGACCTTGGATTAGTTAATGACTACACTGCATAGAACCTTTCTTAAAAAATAATATCATTCCAATTTCTTTGATATGGATATAGTAATTGGAAATGAAAGCAGTTCTTTGAAATGCAATCAAATGAAAGATGCCTATATTAGAGATAAAAAGGCTGAAGAAGGGTTGGGGCTAATGGTTATGAACATAATGTCTGTAACATACAGCAAGGGTAAATAATGCAATCTGAGATCAATTAGGATCAAGCAATTTTGAACCACGTGTACTGAAAAGATCTGATAAATAAACATATGGAAGCAATGAATTCCGTTTTTATCAAATCAAACACGCATTATTACTATATAATATAACTCATATTCTACTGGTAGGCAATCCTCGTCTTTGTTGATATAAAAACACGTCACATTTCTGTCAATCAGTCAATATTTGTGCTACGCAATTCACACTGTATGCTCAACATTAAAGTCTACAATATCTGTAAATATTGAATGAACACTGGCAGCATAATGGACTAGTAATTGATTGGAATGAAATGGCAATTANCCCCCCCCCAGTGAGGGTGTTGTTGGGGGCGGCATACACACCCATGACTGTGAAGAAGACGCAGGCGATTAAGAACACTATTGGTAAGACGATGTTCACCGGAAAGAGGGATTAAAAATATCAAAATTAGATTCAAGATATTTCTCATGATACAAGTAAATCATCATCTCAGCATCATTACAAAGAGAGAAATTACAGAAAGATTAAATCAGAAATGTAAAATGGTCCTGTATCCACGACAGAGCCCAGAGTGCCAAGATGAACGAGGGGGGGGGGGGGGGGGGGGGGGGGGGGGGGGGGCTTATACACCATTTCAAAGAATGTAATATACCATAAATTTTGCATAGGTCACATTTCTGTATCACACAATGACTTAAAATGTACCTAAGGCCCTGGTCACATAGAGGCCCGGAAGCAACACGATTCAACACGACTCTTTGTTACTTCACAGATAACTGCTTCAGAACAAATAGTCGTGTTGAATCGTGTTGCTTCCGGAGCCCTATGTGACCGGGGCTTAAAATCTTCAGGGTCCAGTCCAATGACCTTGAATTAGTTCATGACTGCACTGCTAAAGCCTTTCTTACCAATATCAATAATATCATTCAAATTTCTTTAACATGGATAGAGTAATTAGAAATGAAAGGAGTTTTTTGAAATACAATCAAATGACAGATACCTTTATTAGAGATAAAAAGGCTGAATAAGGGTTGGGGCTAATGGTTATTATGAATACAGTCAAACCTGCTCCAGCGACCACCTGTATATAAAGACCACCTGTCCATTAAAAACCACCTTCCTGGTCTTCGGAAGCAATTTAGTGTACGTGTTAATGAGCCTGTCTTTAGAGACCACCTGTTCTTTAAGACAGTGTTTTCTGTCTCCCTTGGGTGGTCTTTATAGACAGGTTTGACTGTATAATGTCTTAACATACTGCAAGGGTAAATAATGCAATATGGTAATGGATCAAATAGGATCAAGCAATTTCGAACCACGTGTACTGAAAAAGATCTGATAAATAAACATATGGAAGCGATGAATTCCGTTTTTATCAAATCAAACATGCATTATTACAATATGATATAACTCATATTCTACTGGTAGGCAATCCTCGTCTTTGTTGATATAAAAACACGTCACATTTCTGTCAATCAGTCAATATTTGTGCTACGCAATTCACACTGTATGCTCAACATTAAAGTCTACAATATCTGTAAATATTGAATGAACACTGGCAGCATAATGGACTAGTAATTGATTGGAATGAAATGGCAATTAAACACTGACACAAGTATACAAACCTGTACAGTATTGTATTGACTTTGTGTGTATCAGTGAAACAATAAAGTCAATGCTTGATGTGTATACACTTTAGAAAGGGGTTAAATATCTAGCAGAATTTCAGGGACGTCAGCTATTATTAACAGAACATTGCAATAAAAAATCAGCTGGTGTACGCCGGGCTAAAGCCAGGGTAATAATAATGCAAAGCGCCTTGAGCACTCCGCAGAGTGGATACGTGCGCTATATAAAGTGCATCTATTATTATTATTATTATTATTATTAATTTGCATTACCTTTTAATAATAATAATAATAATGAAACACTTTTATATAACGCATAACACAATCATGCGAAAGTCCCTAAGCGCTTGAAACATGGAAAGAGAGAAAGAAGTCAGAAGAACTAGGATTATCAGTAGATTAGTTGTTTTTGAAGAGATAAGTTTTCAAGTTTCTTCTGAATTTTTCATATGGTGTAATATTTGTGAGGTAATTTGGGAGGCTATTCCATAAGATAGATGTGGCATGTGAGAATGATCTCTCACCATATGATTTTGTAGCCGTTTTAGGTACAGTGAACTGTGCTCTTTTACTAGAACACAGTGATCTCTCAGGTTTATATTGAATGAGCAATTCTCTGAGATATATATATTTTTAGAATATCAATTAATGATATTTGAAGAACAGTTGTGGAGAAATATTTCGCAGGAGAGTGAGCACACCTCATTTATAATGTAAGGCTAAAAAATTGTTAGGATGCCCTTCAACACCATTTTTGAAGAAAAAACGTAATAGTCCGTCAGATTTATTTTTTTCATTTTAAATTTTTAATACACACTAAAACTATTCATGATGAAAATAAAGCTTAGCATGTGAAAATATCTTTTCGAGTCAGATTTTTCAAGTTTATTTATAATTTCCCTGTGATTTTTCTTCATAAGTGAAAAGCAAAAAACAAAACAAAAAAGTATCGGTCAGTCAGATTTCTTTTCTTTTTTATTCTAATTTTTTAAGACACTCTCTAAACGATTCATGATGAAAATAATGCTTAGCATGTGAAAATATCTTTCCGAGTGAGATTTAACAAGTTTATTTATAATTTCCTTGTGATTTTTCTTCATAGTTGAATAGTAAAAAACAAAAAGAAAACAAAACAAAACAACAAGGGGGAAGAATGTCCAGGTCTGGCCATTTTTAAAGCGTCAGTCAGTGGAGGGCATACACATTTTTTTCCCCCTAGGCCCAGTAGCTCTCTCTCTAGTCCAGTTGAGGAATCTGTGTTCTGATAGCACCTACCTCTGCATATTCTCTTACACTGAACACAGTGAGGCGCGTTCAGAGGGGAATACAGATCAGAGGGTTATGTAAGGACTCTGTGGTTGAGTGCTATGCAGTCCCTATGTGTTCAGTGCAAGAGAATATGCAGAGATGGGTGCTATCAAAACACAGAGTCCTCAACTGAACTACTCTCTATCCTGTGAATCATTGAATATGTGCATAGTGTAAGAATGTTGCAATAATGCGAATGCCATGGTTACAGGGATAGCATACTGATACATCGAAAGAAAGGATGATGCAATCCTACACGCCATGAGGAAACGATCACTTGGACCACGCCTACACGTGACTGTAGTCATGACATCATCATTTTACTAATTAACTTCCTTATAAGGATGGCAAAAACATCCACTCATATCAACTATATTTATGATTCAGGAAAAGGGCCTGTATCAAAATTAAGGAATGTGCTTTCTTATGAAGTGCATAACACCTGAACCTTCTCAGCATCATACATGTAGCTATGTGATTAAAATATTAAGAAACTGCTCTTTTTTGTTTTAACTGAATGTGACAGGGAATAATTTTCCAGGTATCGCATTGCAATTTGCTATGCATGATTGCTATATAAAAGACTTTTTGTTTAGCAATATTTTCAGATTAAACTGTACAGTTATGTGTTGGAAATGTTTCCTTGATGTCTAAAACTGCAAATCAAATGTGAAAACTGAAAGTATTCCCTGTGTGACTAGAATTATACCTTAAAAGTGGTTTACAATTGTCAAAAATATTTTGAACATAAACTACAAAGGGTGTCGTTTTTCTGTAAAAATATAATAACAATTCGCCCACTTGTCTTTCGCAATTGTGAACTGGAATGCACATGATAACGCATGAAGAATGATGAAGAACAATGAAGAAGGAAACCATGTTTTGCAGTAATACGACATCACAAAACATTGATTCTGAACCTAAAAAGGGGGTTCCCATTTACAACCCAACTTCCAAAGGAATTATGAACATCTGCTCATATGAAACATCACAAAGAGGAGAGTCCAATGAAAAAAGCAACAATGTGCGCAGAGCATGGGTTTTGAAACAAGCTATCAACAGTGTAGTGCGGTAATTAAAGTACAGTCTATGACATGGCAAGTTGCCAAATGTTAAGTGCATTATGGCAACATTCCAAAAAGTCTGTAATGTGCTGACTGCAAATAGAGCCAGACACTCGGCGCGTTCAGACGAAAAGGATTTATAATAGAACTGTACGGCTAGACAAGAACGCTATTTAAAAGCTACACATGTATACATACGACAAAGAACATGTCCGAATGCTAACTAATGATGCAGACTGTAGGGGGAAATGCACCATCTATGGAATTTCTATTCAACTCTGTCCAAAAATGTGTTTGAATGTTAAGAAGACATTATTCAATGTTGTTTTTTTATATATATTTTGTTTCTTGTTTTTTTAGTTTCAGTGTAAACAGATTACTGTCTGAACATGGCGAGAAATACGTCAGCACATATCGATTGGAATGAAATGCATGCACATTCTTTGTCAACATCACATTTTGACAGAAAAGGAAAAGTAACATTTGTCTGGGATGATTTAGGGGATCTCCATTTCAGATTTCTCATATACTTTGTAATAATGAGTGCTTCAGAGCAGAACATTATTGATATTTTCAATGCAAGCTAGATTCACGAATCACTGGCTACCCTACTTTTATGACTTCTATCATATAGTACAAAATCATGTTGACAAATTAGCTTGAATAGAAAATGTTTCTTTGTACAGAGCAGCAAGCTTTTACATCAGGATAAAAACATCATCAGCTAAATGGACAGACACAGACAGTCTGGGAAACTTAGGATTAATTCTGTCAATGAAAATTTCTGATATTTGTATTAGGGGATTCTTTTCATGACATTATACATATGAAACAATTTTCCAGCTTGTCAATATTAAAATCATAATGAAAAATCTGATAATTCCATGTTCTTTTATTTTTAAAACACAGGTATTAGAAGTTATTCCATCACAAGAGGTAGATAACCTTCTAAATTACTAGACCTGGGTGGTGAGCATGTTTTAAAAGGCTCCATCACTTTAACAATCTATATATGGGAACATCAAATTAAATTGAATGAAGCATGCAGAAGTTTAAATACCTCTGAACTGAAAGGACCTCGTCTTCAAAAATTATTGTGGCTAACTCTCTTGCAGCATCAATTTCAATAACATATTTGGAAATGGAATTCAATAAAAAGCAACAAATTAAAAAAATCCACTCATACCTACCAACCGGTGAACATAGAATATCCTATTCTAAAATTGCTAAAATTGTATCTAAAATGTACTAACAAGGCACCATATCTTATTTTTACTTAAAACTTCAGAAAATATTCATGGATATTATTCATTGAATATTATTCATTGAAAAATCTTATTTTTGTTATTTCAAATTTTGTTAGTTTGTTAATAAAATAAAATCTTTTTGCTTGAGAGGTACGATCTATGCTGTCTAAAGTTCACATAAATTTAATCCACATTTTCAGCCATGTTCTTTCGATTACACACATGTGCTTTATAACAAATTCGCAATCTGTACATGTAGGTTCAAGGGTCATTTCCGTAAACTCCTGGCTGAATGAATTTTGCCAGCCAGGATTTAAAATACTGCACAAGCATGTAATCATGATGAACCACAGAAATATGCATGTCCTTGATATCAACATTGCCAAAGCAATGCCTCTAAAATGGTTCGGGGGATTCATGCTTTTTTACTGATTTATTTAATTTGGGCACCAGTCCATGACATGCTAATGCTTGCTTCTTTGTTTTCACATAGTTTACTTTCAGAATGGATGTAACTTTGAATGTGCAAATTCTTTCAAACACCATCAAATGGAAAAGCAGCAGACTGGCACCCCTAGTTGTTTTTACTACATAAAGACATGTAGAAATTGAATTTGAAAATCATATCTAGCCATCTCCGGTGCCTTCCAACTCAGGTACAGCTGGCCAGCGGTGGACGTCGCAGTCGCCAACATATAATATGGCTCAAGCAGTCATCTTTCTGATCATCACCAGCACTATCGCTAACATCACTTCCACCACCACCATCACCACATCACTACCACCACAAGCTACAACCATCCTTACCGTTACAGGCCGAGCCATCTCTGGAGCCTTCCATTTGAGGTACAGCTGACCGGCGATAGGACGTCCCAGAAGCCAACCACATCACAAGCTTAACTAAATGTATTCATGATAATATGATGATGATCATCATCCAGATCATCCACATTGATCATCATCATCATCATCACCATCACCATCACCATCATCATCATCATCATCATCATCATCATCATCATCATCATCATAATCACCCATCATCACCATCATCATCATCATCATCATCATCATCATCATCACCATCACCACCATCACCATCATAATCACCATCTACACCACCACCACCATCATCACCACCACCCCCACCACCATCATCATCATAATCATCATACAGTGTACATACCTTTACAGGCCTTGCCATCTCTGGTGCCTTATACCTGAGGTACAACTGACCGGCGATGGACGTCCCAGTGGCCAACCACGTGACAAAGCTGAAGTAGTTGATGAGCTGTCCGATGTTTTGGGCGAACAGGTAGAGTAGGGACAAGATGCACTGCATGACAGGTGGAAGAAAGAAAGAAAAATGTCAAATTAAAGATTGATGTGCTGTCTATCATGACTGGATGATTACTCTAACCCATTGACTACTGGAACCAGAGTGTTTACGTATAATGTCTATGAGAATTTCAGAATTCAGTTGTCTATGGGTTATGACAGGTTCTTCATAATGCCCGATACCTCTGACTCCATTTCAATATAAAGGGTATATGACATTTTCTCCTTTTGTCTTTTTCATTATTCTTTATATTCTTACTTAATTTCATGCTGTACCATGAGCATCCTGCAAGAAAATTTGGCGCACTGCAAATCATGAAACGTAATCATTAATTTTGGGGGGCCATATGACAACAGATTCATTCATCAATAGATTGAAAAACATCAAATTATTCAGCAGTTTTACTACTATTTTCAATAGTATGACGTGCAAATTTGTCATGTAATGCCATACTCTGGTAGAGTATGAATAGACACATGCATAAAAATTTGAATAATCTCACAATACCATAATATATAATAATAATATATGCAATTTGTATAGCGCACGTATCCACTCTCATTGCCGAGTGCTCAAGGCGCTTTGCATTTTTATCTTATCTTTTTATGAGTACTTCATCTTATTATGTAAAATGCACAGGTATAACAGTACAATAAGCATTGAAACTAGGAGAAAGTAGATTTGCATTTTAAGGCAACCAAACCATTGACTCACACTGAATCATACTAAATGACCTTGTACGTAAAGACGATCTCTGAATGAGGCTGGGTGTGTATACTCGACTTATATACTTCTACGTATGAAGGAGATCATATTGTGGTAAATCATCTCCACGTGTCTACCAGCATACACAACAATTTCCGCTCATGGAAGTCCTCGTCTCTGCCCCCTCAATCAAGAATATACCATTTAATTTAAACCTACATGGCTACCATTTCATAAATGAGAAAATGCAAAATATTGGGGTAGCTGAAAGTGATTTGGGTATTTATTAAGCAAGCTATCTCAATACCTGGACTATGAAAATGGCCCATAAAGGGTAAAAAAATCTATTTTCTCTGAAGATTGGATGAATTTTGTCCACTCGAATTCTATTTTACCACTTTATCCAAACAAATTCTGTGTAAGGGGTCACACATTAACTTTTATCCAATCTTTTTAAACACCATGTCAAAAGCCAATCAAATGTCAAGTAATTTTTTTGCTCAAATGATATTTATAAAAATTTGTGCAATTTTTTTTCTTCTAATATCTGAATTTTCATTCACCTCCATCTAAGAGTCATACGAGCACGGAGCAGAAACAACAGGTGTCTTGCATGACTAACCCCATCACAATGCCAATATCATTATCTTGGCCGACATACTTTCAGAAACCTTCATTACCTGATAACCGCATGACTAATAGCACCAGATAACGACTCCATAGTGGCTGTTATCGGGTAGGGTAAGTTTAATAGCCTTTAGAAGGGCCCCTGGAATTGAGCAAATTTTTGTCATTCAAAAGAGTTAGGGGCAAATTTTTTAGATATACTTCCCAATGTCATGCCTAAATTGAGTAAGGAAGAGAATGAATGGCTTGGGACCGTAAGTTTGTAGCAGCCCAATGTCACTTGATGAAAATATTGAATTTTCCAGATTATCTTAAATAGGGCAGGTGTAACCTTCCAATTAACAAGCCAAATGAATTTAGAATGTAGGTTAGAAAAGATGAAATAAAATCATTAGAAGGTCCAGGGGCATGTGATACAATGGAAGTCTATATCGTATAAATTTTACGTAAAAGGCTGCATAAAAATATTTGTAGCAGGTCTATGGTCATTCTAATGAGTGCACATTTTAGCAAATTTGTAGCAGCGAAATTAGCAAAAATAAAACCACAGCAAAAGTCTCTGCATATCTGTATTGCTCCATCTGAGATATGTAAAAACATCATTTCTAAATGCAGAAACAAAGTAGTGTAAGTAGTTGAGAATGGTAAAATAAGTGTTCTTAAAGGTCCACTATTATGAAAATACAAGTTGATCTGTATTGATGTATTATACCATTATCAATACCCTTTTCAGTGAAAGAGGGCTCAAATGTGTTTCATATATTTTATAATAATTTTTCTTCATTTTTATGTTGGCTTAGTTGGGAACGCCCCTACAAATTTCTTTCAAATGTCAATCCTGTTGTGACATCACAAGAGTCAAGTTTGTTCACCTTTCCAGATCATGTTTCAGAGCTGGTTCTGTAAATAACAAAAGGAAATATGTGGATCAATGCAGGTATTTNAATGGCTTGCTCTCTATGTACAGCAGATCTAGCATTCATGTGCCATCCTTATTTTCACTGTGTATGTGCACAACTAGGATGATACAAAATGACCTGTCAGCTTTGCTTTCCAATTTGGAAGGATAATTTGCCCTAACTTGTCAGCGGGTGGCCATGAGCTAGGATGATGTGGTCACTTTCAGAAAAATTGGCAAGAATAGATCATCTTTTCTGCATCATATATGGACATCGCCCATTCCTCTTATATTTTAACTGATTTTGTGGTCTTGATATGGAGGTCTTAATGAATGTAGTCCTTCAAAACTACAATATTCCAGAAAATATGTTAATCTGAAAGCCATGCACCTGCTTTTTAAGAAATAACAGTACATAAATGTAGTTACTTTTCATCCTTTCCTGTTAATCATAGCTTAAAAAACACAAGATGTTTTAACAAGAAAGTAGTATTGCTGACACCCAATGATATCAATTTGGAAAATGTAACTGCTGACATATATTAAACACATAAAGGGTAAACAATGTTGTTGGTCTTACACATAAAAAACATAACGGACATTTTATTGTGTTTATATCATGTGCTTTACTGTTTTCTTATGTTTGTTTTGTTAACCTCACTTTAATGTTTTCCAGATTTTGAGGAAAAATGGCCTAGTAAATCATTCTAACCAACAGGGCAGGATCCCCTTTTATCTTTTTCCTTTTGCTTTTTTCCCTTGTCTTTCAAAACATTTTTAAACAAACTGTTAACAGAACACATAAATCTTGGAGTTAATGTTGTACAGATAGCAAGTACAAGCAGCTTTGAAGTATTTACTGCATGTTCCCTGAACCATATGACAGAGTTGATGCATTGTTAATACACTAGTGGAACACACAGGTGGCAGACCAACAAAGTATTTGTCTCCATGACACAATTCAGCAGGATCTACACAGATTTTTTTTTGTAATTTGGAATTATCAGAAAACCAGAATTTGTGTCACTCAAAAGCAATAATTGTGAAACTTAACTTATACCCTCCAATTCAAATTTGCTTTGACTAAAGTGCCATTCACCTTGTATATGCAGAATTTAACATTTTCTTCTTTTTGTAGAAAAGTAGACAAAAATTTACTTTTTTGTTCAAGTTTAAAATGGACATATCCATTCTGCAAGCATTTCAGCAAGAATGGTGGTGATTCTTCAATTGAAATACGATATTGATCCATTTTTAATGAATTCATGTACAAAGTTAACGAGGAGTTCTCCATGTATAATATCGAGATAACACCAAACTTGCCAATTCAAGAATCCCATCACAGGTGGAAGTGATAACTTGGAAAATTCAGTCCAATTTTGCTTAAATATTCAGTTTGTTCATCTTTTTTTTCTTCATTTATGGAAAACACATCAATGTCAGGGTGAAGTTCCCCTTAAGAGTGTGACCTTGACCTATGACACTTACAGTGAAGATGAGAGACGGCAGGGGTGTCTTTCTACTGATGCTGATCATGGCAATGGACTCTGGCAGGTGGCCGATACGTGCTCCGACAAAATAGATCCTGCACAGAGGAAGTAGAAGAAAAAGAGACAAAGGATTAATAAGAATGTGATAAAGTGATACAGTTTGTATGCAACATGAGTTATCCAGATCTCCCACATAATTTTTTACTTCTGAAAACAGTTTCTTGCCAAATAATTTTCTATTTCAAGATGTTGTTTCACACTAAGGCAGCTATATGATGTATAGTGTATATCTCGCTATTGGAATATAGACCTTCTATGTTCATAGTAGATAAAAATTACGATCATTGCCCTAATAAAACATTTTTTGCCAGTACATCATTTAGATCTGAAATGGGCTATCGGTCATTTAAGTTTTCATTACATTTGAATTACATTTTGTTGTATTTTGTTGCAATTACTGAAATAAAAACAAACAAACAAACAAACAATCTACTTCAAATGTTCAAATATCCAATTTCTATCACCTGGATTCTGTAAGCAGAAGGACATTGACTCCATCGAAGGTCAATTATGATATGGATCTTAACCACACTCAATAATGTATACATGTATCTCGAAATTGGATGACAGACTTTCTAACTTCATATTACAGTAAAAAATATGAAATACAATCATAAAGCATTTGTCCCAATAACACAATTTATATCTACGACAAACATTCCAATATTCCATTTTTTTTTACCTGGATCCAGTAAGCAGAAGGCCGTTGACTCCACCAAACGTCGAGAGGGCAACAGACACAGGCATGATCCAAGACATCACTCCAAGAAGCTTATCACCAAAGGTCTAACAAGAAAAGAATAAAAATGATAATCATACTGATAATAATAACAACTACAACATGTATAATAATAATAATAATAATAATAATAATAATTATAATAACAATAGATGCAATTTACATAGCGCACATTTCCACTCTGCAGAGTGCTCAAGGCGCTTTGCATTATCATTACCCTGGCTTTAGTCCAGCTTACACGAGCGCACTTGGCACCTCAAGGAAGGAACATTCCTGCCGGGTACCCATTCACCTCACCTGGGTTGAGTGCAGCACAATGTGGATGAATGTCTGGCTGAAGAAAATTATTGCCATGGGTTGGTACTTGAAACTACGATGCTCTGGTTTAAAGGCGAGACTCTCAACCACCAACATAAACAGTATTTAAAATAGATTGGGGATACATGTGTAGGCGTAAATATTCGGAATTGAATGAGAAATGCCTTTAAATCTAAATTCATCATCATCATCATGCAATGGCCAATGTTTTGGCGTAACGGTAATTTTCTTATACATGAATCCCCCACTCTCTTCTCTACCATTTTAGTGACATATGCAAGCATTACTTGAATCAATGCAGACAAGAAAATATAATAATAAATTCATCCAGAAGAGAGCTACCATTTCTCCCAATATAATTTAGAGTCTGATAACTATAACACCTTTAATTCCCATTGGTGTCCTGTCCAAATAAAAAAACGCTATGAATCTAAAAAAAAAATTGTTATGAGTTTGGTCATTTCAGAAAAGAATATATTACAATGTTTTAACAATCTCATAAACGTTTTTCCTTTACAGAACTTTCATTTTCACCCCAGAGAAAAAAACAGTATGTTCTTGATGTAAAACTGCTCAACGGCAGACCATTTTCGCAAGCCAAATTGAACTTACCACTGCCACAGCATCTGTAGCGAGTAGTTCCGCTTTTGACATAGCTGTGAAGTACGCAACGTTGGCTGATACATATATCACAATGACCATAGGAACAGAGATCACAATGGCTCTTGGCAGATTCCTGTAAAAGTTGTAAAAGTTATATGATATTGACAGAAAATTCTAAAATATTGCTAAAATGGCCCAATCACATAGAAGCCCAGAAGCAACACGATTCAACACAACTATTGGTTCGGAGGCAGTAAACTGTTAACTGAACAAAGAGTCGTGTTGCATCGTTTATGTGACTGGGGCATAATTAATGAAGTTATTCTTTTTTGTATATAGGGTTGAGATAGCAGTGATGCCAGTTTTTATTGATTAGAGGGTCTAAAAATCACCTAGAATGCAATAATTTGTACACAAAAAATATCAAAACCAACTTTGGTTTAAACTATGGCCTGGAAGTACATTGCAAGGGATTCAACTCTAGCTTTTTAGTGAAATCTGACATCTCTGAAGTAATAGTGCAGTGGCAATCTACACACCATCATCACGACCAGAGATTCAGAACTACAGTACACCTATCTCAACTCAAATTTTGCGTGTCTGCTCATCGTCAAGAGCGCAACTACCTGACATACTACTTCTGGTCGGCGTGCCATTCGTCACAGTTGACTGAAATAAAAAACATCATAATAATAACAATACTTATCATAACTATAATAATACTCATTTACCCATAGTGGTCGATTCAGTGTTTACAAACTAAATTAGATGAATTCTTGACCGCGCACGGTCGAAATTTATGCCTCCCCCATCACGCAATCAAAAAGATATGTACGGCTTGTTCCATGCCATCAGAAATAAAAAAAATCTCATAGGTTCTTCCTCACATGCTTATACATAATCGAGCTAATTTTTAAAGAAATTGGTTCAATTTTTCTGAAGTTATAACAATAATGAGCTATATCTGGTGATTTTGAACAAGTTTTTTTGGCCCTGTGAACTTTGACCTTTGACCCATTGAACCCAAAATCTAATCAGTTCATCCTCACATGCTTATACATACTTGAGCCAAGTTTGGTCAAAATCTGTACTGGAGTTCTGAACTTATTGCAGTAACAAGCTATTTTGGGTGAATTTTACAAGTATTTTGACCCTGTTACCTTTGACCTATTGAACCCATAACCTAATCAGATCAACGTCACATGCCTATACATACTTGAACCAAGTTTGGTCAAAATCTGTCCAGCAGTTCTGAACTTATCGCGATAACAAGTTTCTAACGGACGGACGTATGGATGGATGGACAACCCGAAAACATAATGCCTCCGGCACCACCTTACGGTGTTGGAGGCATAAAAAAAGGCTATCAATGCTAGAACAAAATTTGAACTTACTTGAATGGATCCTTCAATTCTTCTGTCACATAGTTCAGGTAGTTCCTGAAATAAGGGAACAAGTGGAAGAAAGGGAGAAAATACAATTAATCATGTTTTATTAAAAGGGTGATGCTCAAAGGCATTGTATTTTTTCCAATTATTCTGGTCTGCCAGATGCTCCTTAAATGGTAAAAGTACAAACAAAGCTGTGAAAATGTTTGGTTTCATAATCAAGGTTCAGTGCTTCAAAAAAAATCATAATATGACCTACCTGTACTATGCTGTGGTACATACTTTTATTTATATATTGATAGATATCTTGATGTTGCATGTATAATTCTTTTTTTCTGCATTCTTTGTTATTTTATCATCAATCTAAATTGGGCAGAAGGTTTGGTTTGAAAACTTTTAAGGCAAAATGGCAAAATCACAAGGTGAGACAGTGTCTTTAAACTGTACTTAATGATTACCATTATAGCTGACATTTTTCTGGTGGTTTTATTTTGCAAATTTCGCGCTCTTGGCCTCATGAAAATTTCCACCCTCTATGATGAACATTCATATGTATACAAACACTAAAAAAAAAATGAAAATAAGCAAACTGGTCTGAAATCCCCAAAAGAATATGTGAGCTAGACTATTGGCTTATTGGGAATAAATATTACATCCTGTAGTTCATAACATAAAAAAAAATCGTTGGGATTGTTTCATTTTATCTCAGACACTTACCAGCCTCCATATGCAAAGAGACCAGCATACATGGCAAGGGCAAGATCTCCAATGTTGTAATTTGACCCCTCAAACGAATTTTCAAGATTCTCTGTGTTACCTGTAAAAAAAAAAAACAGAAGAAAGAGTTTAATATTGAATCTATTAAATTGAGTTGAAAGAAGAAAGACCTATAAAGTTGAAATTTTCTTAACTTTCTCATTTATTGTCCGATTTGTTCAAACTTTCTTTGATCTGTTTGTCTGATTTTTCTGCTTTTAATCAATACAAGGGTTTTCTTAGGCAAACCCCATCTTAAATAAAGTTCATTAGGATGGGGTTATTTAGACATACATAGGTATGTAGAGTGTGTTACAACTGAAGAAAAAAAAAAAGAGTTGGAAAAATGGAAGATAGAAAAATGAATGGGAAGAATGGAAGATTGACAATTCAGTTCATAATACTTGTACATACTTGTACATACTTGTACAGTTTTACTTGATATGATGGAAAGAGATTAGTTTACCCTCAAGTTCCACCCGTGAAAACACTGAAAGAAGACTCAAAACGGATGCACTTGAGCATCACGACAGCATCTTACAGTTCTGATAATATATCCTGCTAAGCGCCCTCAGGTGTTATTAAAATTGGCCATAAAATTAGGTCAAGTTTCCGAAAAGAGGGTTGTAGGACTTATGTATGTTTTCCGGAATGCCTCTTCTTGCAATGCAGTGAATAT
This sequence comes from Temnopleurus reevesii, assembly GCA_036244855.1. NCBI lineage: Eukaryota > Metazoa > Echinodermata > Echinoidea > Temnopleuroida > Temnopleuridae > Temnopleurus > Temnopleurus reevesii. The sequence goes on from BQKZ01001994.1 coordinate 32,707, forward strand.
CTATGTTCTTGTGAATGACATATGGTTTACTTGCTATCTTGAAAGTAATATACAATTTTATTTTAAAAAATATGTTATGCAATTATGAAATGATTGGTGATTGAATTATTTTTTTTTTTGCCGAGTTGGGCGTAGACATACATGTAGCTCCTCAAAAGGCTCTCTTACTTTCATCTTAATAATAAAAACAAAAATCCATATCAAAGCAAGAAAGCTTTTAAATTGGATAACTTTTTCCTCAAAACCTTAAATTATCTTTCCTCTTTTTTTATTCAAAAAAATCTTTTGAGACTTCAATTCTAAAATCATATAAATTAAAAAATTGTAATCACTTCCAAGGCCCATATTTGTATGAACGTGTCGTGGTAGCAGATGGTATTACTTCAAATAATCTACAAGATCTAATATCAAATACATGTATAATGATACTTAATTCTTAAGTATATTTACTCAAATAAATGGCTGTTATTAAAATCAACATAGCTGTATGATATTGGAGATAATATTATCTGTGAACTATTGACCTAAGTTATAGGTTATACTGTTCAGCCGCTTCAGTGAATGGAAGTTTGCGTTTTCTTGACACCAAACTGAGACATCTTGCATGGCAAGAGAATATGTACCATCCAATAAAGAACTAATTAAATCCTTAATATATGCACACTGTCCATCGACTTGGGGATAAATATTACGTAATATGCCATACAAATGGATTTCGAGCATAATGGTGCAGCTTGTATAGGCCTACAGTGGGTTTCCACCAGTGAATTTATGCTTTTTCATCTATACTGTAAGAAGATTCAAGAAAGAAAGATAAAAGACAATTTTGATTGTATTTAACATTTCAGATACAGGAAACAATTTTCTTCTTCGTAGAAAAAATGTAATGTAATTCAAAATGAACAGACCAGTACAGTAAATAGATTGAAATTAAAGTTTCTTGCCGATAAACACAGCTCTGTGATATTCTTCAATAAACCAGTGAGTAACAGTTACCTTATAATACTTGGAATCTAATTTGGATACATTACTTGTTGTAGATTCGGGCAAGCCTTCGGGTTGACAAGAATATCATTTGTGTCTACAGAATGCATAAAATTTACAACTTCTAGTAAACCCACAACAAATTATTAATCTGGATATGGAACACATGGAAATTCACACTTACTTCATTTATGTAGCCTATAATTTGAAACCTCAGAGCTTCATTGTAGAACTAATTTCAAGATCCGAATACAATATGTCTGCGAATTTGATTCCCATGAAAGGATCACAATATTTCCCCAACTGATATTTTGTTTTGAATTCCTGTCAAAGTCAATCTCTATGGGGGTTCTGCATATATCTAACATTGCTTTGACATCAGATATTGATTTACTGCTGAACAATAGGAATTATGGTATATGCAGATAAAGATTGAAAAATATTTCTCCTTCAAGAATTTAGCTTTGTTAAATAAATCGTATACTATCTTTGTTTGTAAAAAAAAATACAGCTCATACTAGCTAGGGTATTGCCCCTGCTCAGATCTCCAAGAAAAACTATCTGACTGAATGAAAGACGTGAACAATGCAGTAAGATTATCGTACAGTGTAAATCAACATTATCCAGTCTTTGGGGATAACAAGTTACATGAACCTAAAAGCATTGAAAAGAATGTTATAAATCTTAAGCCTAACAACATCCTGCCTTACAATGTACTGTACATGTATAGAGAATATATATATTTTATGATCTCAAGCACCAGATTCTAGAACAATTTAATTTCATTTCATTTATTTCCACAATAACTGCAACTTATTGACAAAATTCAATACAGAGACTTGTTTCATAAAGCTGTTCGAAGATGTATGAGCCTCGACTCTGTAAACAACTGGTAACCCTTCCTCAGGTGCCAACACAGAGACACAGGCTATCATTGAGTGCAAGAAAGGATCATCTGTCATATTGTGGAGTGAGTCTATGACCCCGGTAACACTGAATGAGCCGGCGAAGGGGCTGGCCCGTTGTGCCCAGTTACACATCTAGACCAGGGTCAGCTACGGGCTAGCCCGGTCTCGCTGTGTAACCGCTCCTGAGACCAACGGGCCAAACCACTTTCGTATCTCGACTGTGCTCGGTTTGAACGCGAGAAAGTTGTGGTGCTTTCATGCAAACAATCGGCGGCGCGAACACAATAGAAAATCTTTCCATTGACGTCAACGGGCCCATCGGCTTACACCCGGTTACACAGCGAGACCGGGTTAGCCCATGGCTGGCCTAGGCCGATCCCAAAAGGTGGACCGAAAACAGGCTCGCTTAGGTCGGGTAAGGTCCTTTTGGAGCGGTTACACAGCGGGCCTGGGCCTGGCCCGGGCCTGGCCTAGGCTAGCCCCGGACTCGCTGTATAACCGGGGTCTATGTGCTGTACGAATGGATTTATGAAACACAATTCACTGTTCTCTACTTTGCTACATGGTTTGTGGGAAGGGGGGGGGTTGTGATGGCAGGAATAGATCAAGGTGGAACCTACTCAAATTATGCAAACTTTGTCTGACTTATGGGGCTCATAATTTAGGATTTCATCAGCACATTGTATGCGTATACAAAGCAATTTTGATTCAGGGCACTTATCTACACAAAACGATAGGGAACTAATGATAGCAGGTAATCCAAAGAGAGCACCACAGCGAGCAAGGAAGGCACCCACAGCAATTGCTTTGGGTTGCCTTAGGATATCAAATTTGAGCCTTAAAAAGAATTTGTACATATATAAGGGTGTAGGATAGGCAAATTAACTGAGGTGTCGTGGCGTGCGCCTGAAATCAAGCTGTTCGGGACAGTCATAGACTTGGGGTTATAGTTCCTGCCTTTGGGTTCGAAGCCTGGTCACATACCGTTTTTTGGATGGAGACGTTAAGATGGCGATCCTCTTTCTCTCTTCTTCTTCTGGCGTAAATATTCAAATTTGAATGTTATACGCCTCTAAACTACATCCTTTCCTTTCAGATTGTACAAAACAACCTGGATTCACTGAACTTCTAAATTTCATATCGTCATTTATGTGTAATCATCTGTCACGAAATCCAATAGATCTATGAATACATAGATTTCCAAAACATGTACCAAAGAAAGAACCGTTCTGAAATCTTTTTACACCTCCACTGAACTACCCAGACTCACAGACACACACAAAGGTCTGTCTGAATTCATTCTAACTTGTGAGGTGCAGCAGTGCAAATCCTTTTTGTAATGATAATCCTAACAACAGTAGGCCTAATAGTCCTGAATACAGATTATACTTGACAAAAAAGTCTAGAAGTGAGGGATGTGTTTTGTATGGCATTTATCTAATATGCATTTTCAAATACGTTTTGATACTGGTCTTTACTTTTCTTTCAAAATCTCTGATAATACATGAAATTGAGAACTGTGGGAAGAAGCGAAACCTTTTTCTCAGCATCAGATTTAAAGAACCACTTGTCTGGTGAGCTTGCATTATAATTTTACTAACAGACGCACAAATAAATGTAAATTGTGACAAATGTTTGCCTTGTATCTGTGCATAATAATCTTTGTCTTTTGATTGACTTATCATATTTGAAATTAAACTGCTATAAAGTATTTTTACATGCCAAAAATTCCACATGTACATCAGACCAGTTTACAAGAATGACATGTCATTGCCTTGGCTCAAAACATAAATTCTGCTCAACAGAATTCGAAACATAAACTGAATTATAAAGATTCACATTTCTCTGTGACCACTGAATCGGATTAAATAGGGTTTCAGTAAATGGCAGGTAACACAATGCAGTTTCAAATCCTTTAACATCATTTAGATTCTTTAATCATGCTAAAAGTTGTCAATGACGTAAGCTTGATTTTAATGTCTCAGCAGACTCAGAATAGTTGAAAAGGGTGTAGTCGATAAGAGCATAACATTTTTTAACGTACCAATGCAGAGCTGAACCAGGCCAGTGATGATGATGATGATAAGGGCAATCACCTTGGATGCCGTAAAGAAATCCTGGACACGTGTTGCCCATTTGACGCTGTAACTGTTGACGAAAGTCAGGAAAGCTGCATGGGACAAATAAAAAAGAAGAAGAGAAAACATTAAAAATAAATCATGAACGACAAGCTTAAAATGTTTTGTCTTTTTTTGAGAGAGAGAGACCATTAAAGGTAATACCTGGCTTTGGGAATGAGAGGGAAGTAAATACTTCCAGAATAAAACTTCAAAAAGAATTTTCAAAACATGAATTCAAATTTGTGCCAAATATACTTGAAGGAAAATTCATATCATAATGACAGAGAAGAAAATAAATCAAGACTTGATAGTACTATTGTTGTCATAACTCCTTGATTAAGTTTAAAATTTTGTTAAATATAGATGTGCATCACAATCAATATAATCTGATCCAAATCTAATTTCTTAATCTTTGAAAGTTGAAATTTGCCACTGAACCTTTACTCAAAGCTTTGGTCATCATCCGTATGGATAAAAATATTATTGTAACCAGGGGTGATGACCTAAGAAAAAATAGGAAGGAGCAGCTCCCTGGGATGTCTTTATGACGAACATCATAATACAATATTTCCCAGGCGTTTCCTTTGAATTAAAGATAGGAAGTGTTCATAGTATACATGGAGGACAATCTGTTACAATTTGTTTTCCTGGAATGATGGTAGTGTTTAATGAAGACACAGAATTTTCCACCACAATATTGATTGATATGGTTTCCTACATGTATTTATTTTCAAATATATGTTGATTGCATGTACCGTATGGTGAGGAAAAGCACAGCTTATAGTAAATATCATTGTGTTTTTTCTTTCTTTTTCTTTTTTTTTCTTTGCAACAGTTCCCACTGGCTAACATCATTTTGGGAAGATGGAAAGCAAGATAAATGGAAATATGAGGAATCTGAGTAACTATCTAATCCTCCATCACATTGACACATGCATGATGGTAATAACATAAAATTTAAAAAAAAAGGTGGCAAATTTGCTGGGGTCACTTTACTTTGTGTGACTGTATACATGTAAACGATAGAGCTGATTAGAGATCGTCTGGCCTTATTGATTTGGCATCAATCTAGTGTGTATCATTCTAGAGAGATCAATTTTCACTTCTGACCGAACTAGTTGACCACTCGATAGAGGCTCAATTTCTCAATCTAAATGATAGACAGCAAGAAACTATTTTACAAATGTCGTCAATGAGGTTTGGGCTGACCCTTCCAACCATTCCCTTACATGCCA